>PVLC010004376.1:58073-85832 GCA_004027655.1 Graphiurus murinus
AAAAAAAAAAAAAAAAAAAAAAAAAAAAAAAAAAAAAAAAAAAAAAAAAAAAAAAAAAAGTACAGGTGGAGCTTCATTTCACAGGCTGGGGAGGGCATAATTGCCTGGTTTTCTGAAATGTTAACTGTCACATGGTACCAGTGGACAGGATGAAGGACCATCACAGTGTGGCTCGGGTTTGGCTCTTGCCAGCAGGGCCAGCCCAGGGCAGGTGGTGCCTGATCTCCCCCAATGGTCTCTGCAGGAACTTGAGCTCTCTGCCTTGCTGGCATCTGCCCTGCAGTTACCCTCTCAAATCCAGGATTTGCCGGGAGCGCTGAGGGTCACTCGGCCAACTAGGAGGCCCCTTGTACTGCTGGTGGCCTTCTCTGGGTTGTGGCCCCTTTGTGAGTCCTCACAGTCCTCATCTTTCTGTCCCTCAGCAGTCTGCCCCTGCTCAGCCTCAGTTTCTTGCCTGGCTACCCAGCTCCTTCTGTTTGCCGTCCAGGCCACCAGTGCTTTCTAGGCATCGCTTTGACCTGGCCTTCCCTGGCTGAGAGCGTTTGCTGCGGCTGGCCCCTCCTCTGTATCACGAGTACCCAGGGGCTTGTGAGGACTAGATTTGTTGGTTCATGTGGTCCACCTGCTGGGCAGGGTGCCTGGCTCATGAAACACCCTGGGACTGGCCTCCCAGGTATCTGCCCCTGCTCAGGACCCCACTCCCCCTCAGCCCATCCTATGTGTGGACACTCTTGCTCCTTCTCAGGACGCTGGCTTGCCTGTCTGGGGCTGTGCTCTCCTTCTGCTTTTTCCTCAAGTCCAAGGGGCCCCTTGGCCCCCAGGCACCATCCTGGTGCCTCTCCTTCTGGAGTTGCCTCTGGTAGTGTGTCACCTTCATTGTCCCAAAGAAATTCAGAGGTGCCGGCCCTCACTCTTGTGTCTGCTATGGCTCCAGTGTCTGGAGGGAATGAATGGAGGTTTCCTGAGTGAGGAATGGGACAAGTGCTGCTGTAGGTGGTGATGCTTCCCCAACTGATGTCCCTGCCCTGTGTTGAACAGGGGCAGGAGGCTGTCTACATTCTGCCCCCCAGTCCTCCAATGCCATCCGTTTTTGGTTGGTTCCCAGGGCAGCTCCTTCCTGCACGTTCCCCAAGGCCACAGACCTTCCCAGTGGCTCTGCTCCTGAGTCTCTGTGCCTCTCTGTCCCCCTCCATGGTCCTCCATCTCCTTTTTAGCAGCCCTGAGGTGTCTGTTTTTCTCTGGGGGCTGAACCCAAAACTCCTGCTCACCTCCTGGCATCTTTTCCCTACTTTTGTTTGTATGTCTTGCTGAAGCAAGAGAGCCTTAGAAGCCTGGCCCCTGGACTTGGAAGGGTGGGGAGCCATTGGCAGTGCTGGGGGCTTCCAGAATCTGCTGAGGGGTCCTGGTACTGTTGTCCTGCAGCCTGCCTGCGTGCGTTGTCCATGATCCTGTCCCCAGCTGCATTGCTGCTGGGTATTGGGGGTGACAGGACCTCGCCATGACCTCTGGCTGCTGCAGTACTGGTTTCCTGTCACCGTGAGCCCCTGTGTGGTTCTGGACTCATCCACTGGCATCCTTGCAGCAGAAACTCTCAGTCCCAGGTGAGGGCTTCTGTCAGCTTTCTGGTATCTTTTTGAGTGAGAGGGACTGATGCAGGTCCCCTGAGGGACCACCTGGCAGGACGGATGTGCTGCTATTTTGCCTGATTGCTGGCTCCTTACTTTGCCAAGGGATAGGCTGGAGGTCACTGGGGTGGGGGCTGAACAAGGAGCTGAGCACAAGAACCGGCTCTGAGTTGGATGGATACTGAACTTGTAGGGGCAAAAAGCCAGGTCTCGGGGCTGTCAGATTGCCCGGGGTTTGGAGTGACATGTGAGAGCAGGGGTTCCTGCAGCACCTGTGTTCCTGGCTTTCCTTGGCATCTGGAAATCTGTACCTGGCTACCCAGCTTGGCTGCAGGCCCCACCCAGGGTCTTTTTGCTCCCGCCCTGCCTCTTTCTCTTCCTGAGCCCAAGCATGCCTTTGTGCCTTAATGGAAGGCCTTGCAGGGCACTGGCTTTTTGGAAGTAACTAAAAAGCTCTTGCCAGAGAGACAAAGGGTGCTGACTAATTGGTGGCTTTATTTATTCATTTCTAGGCCTGGATGGTAAACAGCTTTGATTCTTTGCTCAGCAGGAACAGGTTGGGAGGCCTTCTCCTGATTGATTCCTTACCTGCAGGGGCGCACACTGGAGGGAGTCTATCGATCTGGCACCGTCTGCCAACCCTACTCCGAAGTACGCTTAATTGCCTCAAGACCGGCTTCCTCGTCCCCAGTCCCCATCAGTCTTCTGGTGGACTTGTCACTGCTGAGGCTTCTGCCCCTCCCTGGGGTTGGAGTCACTCCCCTAGTGTCCTTGAAGGAGCCAAACTCCCGAGAGCTGTCCTGCTCCCTGCTTCTGAGTGTCCAGGGCTACCAGGTGTGGAGGTGGCATTCCTCTGCTTGTTAGAGAGAGAAACACCACTGTGACTACCTCACATGGTCACAAAGGGTGCGAGGTGGCCTCAGCCAAACAGAGCCAGCCTCTGAGCAGGGTCCTGTGCCTTTCGCATCCCGCCTGTTTCCCTGGCCACCAGCCACCTCTGCCTGTGGTGGCCATGTGGCTCTCCTGGGCTTCGGTGTGTTGAGTTTCATTTGGCCACTGCACTGGCCGCTACCTGTGGACCTGTTTCAGCGGAGGGGAACAGGTTTCATTTTCTCATGCACTCAACCTTGTGGCCTGCAGGGACAGTGGGTAGACAGTCCCATCAGAAAATAGGGTGACTGGGCAGTAGGCCCTGAGAGCAGAGTGCTGAGTGGACGCAGACAGGGGCCTCCCATTAGTCTCCTGGTTCTGGGGTCAGAACATCTGAGTTTGACTTGGAGCAAGTGTCTGCATCGTCCCCTCTGCAGGTGGGGGCCACACGTCCTCCAGTACACAGGTGCTTCTCTGCTCCAGTGCTGGTGCCCATCCTTGGCACTCAGCCTCTGCACCTCTTTCTAATTTTTTGGTGCTGGGGATTGAATCCAGGGGCGTTCTACCTCTGAGGTACACTTCTAGCCCTTTTTGTTTTTTATTTTGAAACAGGGTCTAAGTTGCTCAGAGACTTGCTAAGTAACTGAGACTGGCATCCAGCCTGCAATCCTCCTGTCTCAGTCTCCCAAGTGCTGGGATTATAGGTGTGCACCACCACGCCGGGCTGGAAAATATTAATTAAACCATCTTGAGGTATAATAGACAGCAAGTGATGTGAGTGGTAAGTCTCCAGTAGGTGACTCTTTCGCTCAGCATAACACCTGTGTACACTGCCATGAGCATGGCACACTGCAGGCCCTGCCATGTGTGCAGAGGCTGTATCGTTCTGGCTTCTCTGGGTTGCATTCTTACTGATGAGGCAGGCTCAGGAGGCCACCACACTTGGGGCTACAACTCTGACCTAAGGGTGTGGCTCGAAGCTGGGAGAGACACATGTGTCCCTTTTACCAACCTCTCATGTCAAGGGGGAAACATCCAGTTGCAGTCAAGTGTATGTATACTTCTTCTCTATTTGTTAAATAGAGAAGCATAAAATAAAAAATAAATCTATAGAAGCAAAAAATAAATCTATAGAAGTCAATTCTCTATATACGTGAAGGACAACCTAAGCTAGGGGCCATGTGTTCCTGTCCTTCTAGTCTCACCACCAGCAAATTGCTTTTTTTCTTTTTTCTTTTTTCTTTTGGATTGACCCCAATTTTATTTTTCATTTTGGAACACGGTGTTGCTAAGTTGTTAAGGGTCTTGCTAAGTTACTGAGGTTGGCCTTGAACCTGAGATTCTCCAGTCTTGGCCTCCCAAGTTACTGGGATTACAATCATATGCCATTACACCCAGCTAGCACACTTTTAATGTTTGTGACTGGGGATACCTGTACTTTCCCCATCTTCATTTGTGTGTCTCTGACTTGCCTGGCACTCCCTCAGGTGTCTGTCCACGCATGTCTGTCTATTTGCATAGGTCATGCTTACCTGTGCCAGGCAGTCTGTTGGGCATAGAGTGAACAGAAGACAGGCTGCAGGGGCCAGCAAGGAAGGCACATGGAAACAGTCTGTGTGTTTGGGAAATGCCACTCTCTGATGTCCTTTCCCCCAAATGGCCTCTCCACCCTGTGCTCCTGACTCTGTGGCTCTGGTGTTGGTGGCTGATGTCCTTGAACCCATGATGTCCTCTTGCTGGCAACATTTCTAGGACAGCCTTAATCCTGTGCCTTCTCCCTCCACATTGAGCTCAGAGATGCTTACCCTGAAAAGCAAGATCAATGCATCTGCTAATGAGCTGCCCACATGGAGCTGTGAAATTGTGCCAGCCCCCTCCAGGAGGCTCCAGGCAGAGCCCTCTGCCGCTCTGTGGGCTGAATGGCGTATCATGGGTCCATAGCTTCCTCTCATCCTTGTCGATGTGTGTCTGGGGCTGCCAGGGGCCTGAGCATGGCAGGCAGTGGGTCAGGTGAGAGGCTCCAGTTGGAGGCACAGATGCCTCATGTGGGCCTGGTTCTCTCAGCGAGGTGGAGACAGGGAGCCAGTCAGCTACTGGGGAGGAGTCTATCAGGATTCTCAGAGCTGGAATGGTCCTCAGGATAATCCTGTGAGTTGTGCTGCCTGGCCCTGCCTTGGGAGCCTGGGGTTTGGAGTGTCCTTGGAGCTGGGGCATGGACGCCCCTGCAGGAGCCCTGCAGTTGCCATCTTTGGGCTTCCCCTTGAAGCCCTCAGAGGTGGCATGATCTTGCCTGTGTGAACCCCAGGCCCTGTGGATGCACAGTCTGTGTGGACCATTCCACTCCAAATCTAGCTCTCCAGTGAGACCCAGGCACCATGACAGACTGTCCTATCTTCCTGGCTGGGCCTCCTTGGGCTGACTTCTGTGTCTGGCACAGAGTAGGTAGGCCTTCTCCCATTTTGCCCGTAGAGGCCACAGGAACCCTGCGTGATCCGTTCCCATGCTGCAGCCCTAGAGGCTTTGGGAGGCACCTGCCTGCTACTGGACCAGGATTCATCTCCTGTTGCCCTGATGTTGTCAGTGCTCAGCCTCAGGCTGTCTTGGAGGAGCTTGTGCCTGTGGAGAGACTGCGGCTAGGGTGTGGAACTCTGCCTACCCAGAGCCTACCTTCCTCCTAGATGGCTTTCTTGTCACTCTAGCAAGAAGTCAGGGTTTGAGCAAGGGAGTTGTATGGTCAAAACCGTACCTCATTGAAAACTGTGGTTTGGTGATGGGCTGGTGATGTACCTCAAGGAGAGAGTCCTTGCTTAGCATGCCTGGAGGCTCAGGAGGCCACCACATTTGGGGCTACAACTCTGATCTAAGGGTGTGGCTCGAAGCTGGGAGAGAAACATGCGTCCGCTTTACCAACCTCTCATGTGCTGTAGAGAGTAAAATGGTCTGTGGAAAATGGAAATAAGAGACTAAAATGCAGGACATGGCTTAAATGGAGTTCCAAAGATGGAGAGCCCAGTGAGGCCTTTCTGCGACCCAACAGACCGAGACTGAGACTGTCATGTTCACTCAAGGTGATCAGAGAAAGCGATAGTGCTTTGTAAAAGACCTGGATTCAGAGAGTGACACAGGAGTGGCCCAGACAGGGTGAGCAGGTGGCTCTCAGGATCCTGCTCCAAAGAAGAGGAGAGCCAGCTCCCCAGTACCACCAATAAATAAGTAAACAAACAAATAAATAAATAAATGCCCAGTGTGATGGTATGTATAAATAAATAAATAAATAAATAAATAAATAAATAAATAAATAAATAAATGAATGAATGAATGCCAGGTGTGATGGTGCACACCTGTAATCCCAACGACTTGGGAGGCTGAAGCAGAAGGATCACAGATTTGATGCCAGCCTGGGGAACTTAGTGAGATGCTATTTCAAAGTAAAAAAGGACTGGTTGTGTAGCTCAGTGGTAGAGTACCCCTGGGTTCAATCTCCAATATCGGGGTGGGGGAAAGTGGTTTGGTATGCACTCTGGGAAGTGAGGTGGCATGAGTGACAGCCAGCTGGGAAATAAATGAGAGATTGGTGGTTTAGAGCCAGGTAGGCCATAAGGAATGGCCCAAACAAATGTGCTTGGAGGGTAGGGAGGCACAGCTGGAGAGGAGAGGGCCTTCGGGGAGGAGTAGGGGCATGAAGATGTATGGTGCCTCCCAGTCCCCAGGAGAGAGCCCCATGGGGAGCCAGCAGTGCTGGGCATGGGCCTTGGGAAGAAGAGACTAATTCGGGGCTCCTGTACCCAGGTTCTTCTCAGGAGGTGGTGGAGTAAGCAGGTGTGAGGCAGCCCCAGGGAACCAGGAGCTCTTAGCCAGACACTTGGAAGGGTCATGAGATGTGAGGCTTGCAAGGTCTTAGATGCTAGGGAAGAAGGTGCTGGGGAGGAGACCATTGTCTCTGCAGTGGGCAGGGACAGTGTGTGGCTGAGGGACGTGGAGGCTGAATAGAGATGGGGCCAAGAGTATGCTCCAGTAGCACCTTGGGTGGGTTTTGGGGTGTGCTGTTGCTCTCAAATCTCCAGCTCCTATCCTATTTTATAGCCGAGTCTAGGACTGGGCACCTCCAGCTTCTGCATAGGGGCTACAGCTTGGGTTTGCGCTGTTCCCACAAAGTTAGGGAGCCTGAGAGAACTGTCCAGGGTTGAGAAGCAGAGAGCCATTTCTGGTGGCATCTTCCAGTTTTGCCCACTTAAGATGCATGTGCGAGAGGGGACCCTGCCCATGGTGGGAAGTGGAAAGCTCTCCCCTTGTGCCTTGTCTGTGTGTGCTTCTACCTGGAGGGCTGCGAAACGGAGTCTTCAGTCTGCAGCCCCAGCTTTTGTGTTGGAGAACCATTGAGGAAGGGTCCTTCAGCTACTTGTTTTGATTTTCTAAACAGGGAGAATGGAGAGGGCAAGAAGGGGCTCGGACAGGACTGAGGGAGCAAATTCAATGCAGCAGCAGGAGGCCTGTGCTGCCTGCTGCCTGGTGGGACCCTCCTTGATTTGTGAAAATACCACTCAGTCATGAAGAATGGGCAGTGCTTGGTCACAGCCCTGGGAACATGTGGCTTTGGCCTGTTGGCCTTAGTTGTCAGCATAGGTGTCTGTGAAGCAACCTGTACACAGAGGCTCCTTCCTTAGCTTGGCAGCTTTTATGAATGCAGGCAGCCAGACTCAGAGAGGCTGGACCCAGGTCCATGGGCCCCTCTGCACCTCAGGTCTGCCCCGGAGGTGGAGAGCCAGAACATACCCCAATGGCTCGCTTCTCCTCCACGCCCATGCCATGCCCTGCCCAGCCCCGGGGTGCCAGAGAGCTGGACTGCTGGTATGAAGTTGGATATGGGTTCAAGAGGGAGATGCCTAGCCTGTGACTGTGCTTCATGTACAGAATCTGGGTCTCAGGGCTACGGGGAATGGGGGGAGGCAGTGTTCCTGGGCCCAAGCCCACTCCTGCCTGGCCATTCCTGTTCCTCCTCTGAGCCTCTCCTAGGGTCTTGCTGGGTGGTGTCCTCCTTACTTAATGGTCTGCACTGTGGCCTCTCCAGGGCTTACCAACTCTCGTCCCAGTGGAGTCCCCATCTCTTGGAGAGCAGAGGTTCTTTGTTCCTTTGTTAGAAGCAAGGATTGAGCACTTGCTTCAGGCACAGAGACATGGCTGGAGCTCAGACCTTGTTGTCCCTAGGAGGCAGCCTGGGCCCAGGAAGTCCTGGCATGTTGGGCTTTTTGTCGGTGGCAGCAGCTGACATTTACATGTGGGTGTATTTTGGTCCGTTGATATCATTTGGTCATTTCTGTGACCATCACGGTTCTCATGTTCTATGTGAGGAGCTCTAGGAATTTTTGGGATAAGGGACTTGGTTAAGCAACAGGGCCAGGGCCATGTTCTGCTGTTTCAATTCCCATGTGCCCTCCTGCAGCACCTCCTCTGTGTCAGAGTGGGGGTGACGGTTGACGGTGCATACCTGGAGGGATATAGCCTGGATGTGAGCACAAGAGTCAGGCACTGAGGTCATTGTGTGGCACCAGCAGCCTCAGAGTATCTGCATATTTTGTCAGTGTTTCTACTACTGTTTTCTCTCTTCTTCTCTCCTGGTACCAGGGATTGAATCCAGAGGCATTCTGTCTTTGAGCTACACACCTATCCCTTTTTTTTTTTTTTGGCGGTACTGGGGATTGAACTCAAGGACATTCTACCTCTGAGCTACACCCCCAGCCCTATTTTTTATTCTTTATTTTGAAACAGTGTCTCACTAAGTTGTGTGTGTGTGTGTGTGTGTGTGTGTGTGTGTGTGTGTGTGTGTTGGGGGGGGGCTCACTAAGTAGCCGAGGCTGGCCAGGAACCTATGATCCTCCTGTCTTAGCCTTCCAAGTACTGTGATTACAAGTGTGCGCCACCATGCCTGGCTGCTTTTTTATTTTTACTTTTATTTTATTTTTTTGTGGTACTGGGGATGGAAGCATTCTACCTTTGAGCTATACCTCCAGCCTGATTTTATTATTTGGAAACAGGGTCTCACTAGGTTGATGAGTCTCACTATTTGCTGAGGCTGTCCTTGAACCTGAGATCTTCCTGTCTCAGTCTCCCAAGTGCGGGTATTATAGGCATGCTCCACCATGCTTGGCTTCTTTTTTTATTTTTTATTTGAAATAGGGTCTCACTAAGTTGCTGAGGCTGACCTTGAACCCACAATCCTCCTGTCTCAGCCTCCCAAATACTGGGATTACAGGCGTGAGTCCCTGGACCTGGTTTGAGTGTCCTTTCTTTGTTCTAGGAGCTGAGTCCCAAGAGTTGGGCCAGGATCTCCCATCACCTGTCTCCCCCTTCAGTCTCTTCAGTCTGGGGCAGGTCCCTGATTTTTTTCTGACTCTTGAGTAGCACTGGCCAGGCATTTTGTAGAATGTCCCTCAAAGGGAGTATGTCTATGTTCCTCCATGTTTAGATGGAGTATGTGCCTTTTTGGACAGAAAACCATGAAAGTGATGCTGTGGCCTTCTCAGTGTGTCATGTGCATGGGAAGGCATGTCGCTGTCTTGTCACTGGTGATGTTCCTCTGGTCTCTTGGTAGAGGTAGTGTCTGTGACTGTCTTGTCACTGATGGTGTTCCCCTGGTCTCTTGGTAGAGGCATTCTCTGCTATGAATCTCCATTGTAAGGTCAGGTTTGTTTTCTTTGTAATTAATGAGTATCTCTGGGGAGATTCTTTGAGACTATGCAAATAACCTGTTTCTTCTCAAAATCTTACCCACCAATTTTCAGCATTCATGGTAGGTCTCGCTGCTGATAATTATCACTGGGAAGTTACAATGGTGATTTTGTTTGCTTCATTTCTTCTGCATTTATTAATTGGCATTCTTTGCTGAAGAAGAATGTTCCTTCTCCCATTTATGTATTTAACCAAGTGTTCCCATCCTGCTCTATGGCTGCAATCCAGCCGTGTGGCTGTCGGTTACCTTCCTTGCCCTTTCGACTTGTCCTCATTAGATTTGAGCATTTTCTTATAGACCCATAGGAGGCTCTAAACTTATATTTTTCCCTACCACTCCTCCCCTTTTTCAGTACTGGGGATTGAGCCCAGGAGCATTCCACCTCTGAGTTATACCCCCAGCCCTATTTTACTTTTTATTTTGAAACAGGTTCTCGCTAACTTGCCGAGGATCTCACTAAGTCGCTGAGGCTGGCCTCAGACCTGCAATCATCCTTTCTCAGCCTTCCAAGTATTGGGCTTATAAGTATGCACCTGGCTTCAGCTTTTCATTTCTAGATACTTAGGAGTGTGATTGCTGGGTCATGATGCATTTTAACTTCATGAGAGATTGCAGACTGGTTTCCGGTGTGGGTGCACCCATTTGCATTTGCGTTGCTGGGTGGGAATCCTAGCTCCTCTAAGTCCTCACTTGCGCTGGGTCCCATGTGTCATGTCTGGCAGTTGTAGCAGGGGTGTGTGCAGCATGTGGCTCTCCAGGTGTGTGGCCTCCGAGCCCTGTCAGCTCTCACTCTGGAGTTTTGTTTCTCTCACAGTCCTCCTGTGGCAGCCTGCCTTCTCCATCTGATCCCTGCGTGTCCTGATCTAATCTCAGCCGCAAGGTTCTGGTTTTATTTCCTTTCCTTCAATAGACTTCAACAGCCCCACAGCTGTTTATCTTGCTTGCCTCCCTTGGCTTTCTTCTTCATTTATTTCACTTCTCTTTTGACTTTAGGGGACATCTTCCCAAGTTCATATCGACGTCGATTGCTCACTGGAGCAGGGTAATTACTGAGCAGCAATGGTCTCAGCTCTTCCTGGTACCTGGAGGTGTAGGCGTTTGAGATGGGGCGTCAGAGCCAGCCCAAGGAGAGGGAGGCAGGGAGAGATGCGGGACATTTGTGACTCTGAACCAGCCTTGGCAGGAGCTCCCAACTGTACTTCTCTGAGCCCCTTAGTCCTCATCTTCATGATGGCCACACTGCCATGCAGCAAGGCATGGTGTGCACGCAGTGGGTCTCCATGTTTATTCCCCGCCTGTTGATGTTCCTCAGTTCCTCTTTTTTCTTATTTACTTATTTATTTTTTTGTTGTTTTGATGCTGATGATTGAATCCAGGGGCATTCTACCTCTGAGCTACCCTCCCAGCCCTTTTTAATTTTTATTTTGAAGCAAAGTCTCACTAAGTTGTGGAGGACTTTGCTAAGTTGCTGAGGCTGACCTCCAACCTGCTATCCTCCTGTCTCAGCCTCTCAAGTACTGGGATTACAAGTGTGTGCCACCATGTCTGGCTAGTCTTTGGTTTTTTACTCTTCCTCCAAGGACAGCCTACACTCACCCTATGTGCTTTATACTGACCCTGCTGTTTGCTGATGGTTTTCCCCCCCTTCAGTTGTACATAGGGCTTAAGAATTGGATGAGGGAAGAAACCCAAGGGCCAAATGTACCCTGTGGATGAGGAGCATTTACTTGTCCCATGATTTTCCTGGCTTTTTTACTCTCTCGAATAAGAGAAAATTGAGGGCAGAGCCTTTGTATTGTGAAGTACAGGAAGCCTGTCTTATGGGCATGGCATTGACTGCTCCAGCCTGGCGAGTGTCATGTAGGTGGTGTATTGTGGTACAGAAGTAAGATTTGTTGATCAGGGAACCTCATAGGATTCAAAAGTATCTTATTAGTCCAAAGTGATAGGTCCTTCTGCAACATGAATCTCATTTGGACAAAAGGCTCATTTGGGACAGAAAGCCGCTTTCTACATTGAGCACAGAAAAAGAGGCACTTCTGGATTACATATTGAGCTGGTCCTGGGAACCATTCCAGTCTCTGTGGCTCAGAGCTGTAGTGTTGGCTGCAGAAGGAAGCACCCTCAGGCTGCTTTATGTTTTTTCGGTACTAGGGGTTGAACCCATAGGTCTTGCTAAGTTTCTGAGTCTGGCCTCAAACCCCCTATCCTCTTGTCTTAGCCTCCCAGGTACTGGGATTACAAGTGTGTGCCACCACACTTGCCCTCAGACTGCATCATCAAAGTCAAGAGTTCACAGGAAGGAAGGTGACAGGGGAGAGTCACGAGGCACCTGTGGTGGTTTGCTGTCCCCTTGGGGCATGGTTCCTGTAAGGGACTTTGGGTTGCTGGAGTGAGAGGTCAGGCTGTGGTGGGACAAGGTCAGTCTCCATTCTTCGTCGTAGCTGTGCCTACTGTGTGCCACAGCACTAGTGGGGGAGGTGGCACAGGAGGGTGGCATGGTCAGTGCTTCATAGACTGGCAAGTGAAGGAGGCTTTCGGAATCTTTGAGACCCTGGTGTTTGGAGACAGGGTAGGTCTTAGATTTCTGTGTCACTTTGATAAACTGTAAGATGGAGGTATGGAGGAAGCCTTGGGAAAATAGACTGTGGCTTAGCTCACAGAAATTTCTGTCTCTGTTGAGCTTAGATTTTGGAATGCCTCTTGGGCCCAAAAGGTGTGTGGCCTCCTAATGTCCCTGCCCATGCTGCCTTGGACTTTGAGGATTTTGTGGCTGAGCTGTGCCCACGCTTGTCCTGTTAGTAGCCCGACATCCGGACTTGGGACCAAGGTGGATATTGTTGCCATCTGTGGGACTTCTAGTGTGTGCTCAAAAAGTCCCCACATGGATTCAGAGGATAATTAGTATCCTGTAAGATATGAATCTTAATTTCTAAATTACATATTTAGCAGATGGTCCAAAATAGCACTTGTAATGGCAACATTCAATTAGTGAGTTTAAAAAATGTATATTATTGCAACGTTCTCCATGGTTTTATTTAGAGGTTTCTAAATATAGTGCCATAAAAACACAGAAGTGTTTAAAACTATTTAGACCCACACAGCCGCAGTGGGCCGTGTGCTAAACGTCCTGCGCTAACCAGCGGTGATTTAGGGAAGTCTTTTGATTGATTCCGGAGCAGCTGAAGCAAGAGCATCTCGGGACAGTCGGGGGCAGCTGCAGAAAATGCCCACAGGCCTCATGCCCTAGAGACCTCAAGACCCTCTTCCCAAGGTCCTTCTGGGTAGGTTGTCATGGCCTGCAGGGGGCAGCGTTGCTCCCTCTGTGGCAAGGTTAGGAGTATTGTAGCTGTACTGTGTGTCCTACCATGATTGTCGGCCCCAGCTTCTATGTGGGCCTCTATGGTTTCTTGGGCAGGGCAGGTTAGGTTTTATATTCATGGACAGGAGGAAACTGAGGTCTAGGAAGTTACCCACTGGACTTTAATATTTTTTATGGTACTAGGGATTAAACCCAGGGGCATTCTACCTTCGGGCCACACCCTAGCCGTATTCTATTTTTTATTTTGAAACTGGATCTTGCCAAGTTGCTGAGACTGTCTTCCAATTTGTAATCCTCTTGTCTCAGCCTCCCAAGTATTGGGATTACAGGTGTGTGTTACCATGCCTGGGTCTCACCTGACTTTTGAAGGCCTGCTGGGTTTCAGAAGGAGGAACAGAACTGGAGGGCTGTCTTCCAGACTTCCCCGTCCAGGGAGGAGATGCAAGGTGATGGAGGTCCTTGAGGCTGGGCTTGTCCTCTGGCAGACCTGTAATCCCAGTACTTGGGAGGCTGAGACAGGAGGATTGCAGGTTTGAGGACAGCCTTAGCAACTTAGCAAGACCTTAGCAGCTTAGTGAGACCCTGTTATAAAATAGGGCTGGGGTCTAGCTCAGAGGTACAATGTCCCTAGGTTCAATCCCTAGTACCCCCTGCCCCCCATCCAGAAGACTCAGGATGTGGTGCCTGGGGCTCTGGGCCACAGGAGGGTATGGTGGGCCCCAGAACATCTGAGGAGTGACTGGGAGTTTGGGGGGACCTGCCTGATGGTGGCCCTGTATCTCCCAGGAGCTGCTTAAAGGCACATGACCTTGGAAGGAAGAATTGGAATTTGGTTGGCTCCAGGTTCTTGGGCGTGCTGTCAGCCACCCCTGCCATGTCTCTACGATAGGAAGGAAGACATTGAGGCTGACAGTTACTCTGGTGGCCCTTTTGTAGTGGCCAACATGGAAAGAGACAAAATTCTCCAGATGCCGGAGAGAGAGAGAGAGAGAGAGAGAGAGAGAGAGAGAGAGAGAGAGAGAGAGAGAACGAGCCAAGGCAGAGGCACCACCCTGCGAGCCCTGGTCCCAGTGAAGCGGGCCTTCCTGGTAATCAAGTGTTGATAGAGGAGGCTTTGTGCGGACCCTTTCTGGCTCTGTATGCTTAAACAAAGAGCTTTTTAGACCTAAACACAGATGTTCATTTGAAAATGAAAAATCAAATTAAGCGGAACCAGCCTTTGAAAGTTAATGCCCCGGAGCGAGTAAAACAAAGGGAGAAAACACTGTGTGTAAATTTCACTTAAATAACTTTTTATCTTAAATAAAGTTTTAAACTAAAAAAGTGTCATTTGAAAGCCGCTCATCATCCTCCCTGTCCTCCAATGGAACATCTGTGCTCATTCTGACGCGGTGATGAAAGACATGAATTAAAGCAGCGCTGGAGCGCTCTCGCCACCATAATTGCACCTTGTTCCTTTCTGAGACACAATGCGGGATGAAACGCCAATTAGCCTGGTGCGCCCAAGAGATGGAGGCTGAATAGCTGAGCAGGGCGGACTCGAAGCCCACCCATTGGATCCGCTGTGGCCCCAAGTTTGTTCTGTCTTAGCGGAGACCGCGTCGTAAATAATGAAAATCCCTGGTGCTTGCTTGTATCTTAAACCGATCCACTTTGGGGTTTTGTCAGCATGTTTTAAAATAGGTGATTTCTGCCCACCTGGATAGTGCTTTGTCCAAGCATCCCAGGGCTGGCTGGTGTCGCCGTGGTATGTGGAAGGCCGCTGTGATGCTGGGTGGTGCAACCTGGATGGTTTCTGGTGGAAGTGTTGGCCCCAAACTCACAGGTGCCAACTGCAGTCCTGGGGTAGCTGCTGAGATGTGTTTTCACCCAGCACTGTTCCCTTCCATCTATCCCACTCCACCCCACCTCAGATGTCTTCTAAGGAGAGAATACAGAAAAACGCAAAAGGCAATTCTGGGTTGTGGAAAGGGCTGGGTTGTAGCTCAGTGGGAGAGCCCATGTTTAGCATGTGTGAGACTCTGGATTTAATCCCCAGCACTGCAAAGAGAAAAAAAGGACAAACTTTGTGGAAAGTACTGTGTAAGAAGTATCTGGGTGCTGAGAAAGAGTAGGGTGAGAAGGATGCTGGGGCCACAGAAGGGCCACCGGCAGGTCGTCTCTGAGCAGTGAGCGACTCAAGGAAGCAGCCAGCAATCAGGCAACTGTGGTGGCTGGGCCAGCCAGACACGGTGGCTGCGGTGGCCGCAGGGGCCGGCCTTGGGGAGATCAGAAGTGTGGCCATGACGTGATTTAGAGGAGCAACCCTAGCCTGGTGCAATGGAGCATACCTGTAATCCCAGTACTTGAGAGGCTGAGATGGGAGGATAACAGATTTGAGGCCAGCCTCTGCAATTTAGCAAGACCCTCAGCAGTTAGACCTTGCTTGAAAAAAAAAAAAAAATAGGGCTGGGGGTCTAGTTCAGAGGTAGAATGCCCCTGGATTCAATTCTCAGTACCCCTGCCCCCCCCAATATAAAGGAGGAGCAACTTGGTGAAACACAAGTTTTGGGGGTGGGAAGCAAGCCACTGATTGGTGCGTGTGGACATGTGTCGCAGTAATGGACTGTTGGTAGTTCCAGGGGCTGTGGCAGAGGGACAGAGACTGTTCCTGTGTTGATCAGGCAGTCTGCTGTGTCTGCCACTCTGTCTCCAGCACTGTCTCTGGTCAGGGTTTCCTGCTGCTAGTCACTGCCTTGCAGCTCACGCTCACTCCCTGTGACTGTCCCTTCCTGCAGACTCACCCCTGCTGGGTAAAAACACAGCCTTCCCTGCAGTGTGAGGGACTTGGGCCTGGCCTCCGGCCTCCTTTGAGGTGTCCAGGTGCTCTACCATTCCCTAACCTTCCCAGCTGTTCAGGGAGCTGGGTGTTGCAGCCAGCCAGCCTCTGAGCATGTGGTGTGCGCGTGGGGCTCTTCTGATCCCCAGCAACTAGCCTTGGGGCCTGGGCCTCCCACCAGTGCTCCCCTCTCCCCTGGAGAGGACTCTAGCCTCCTGCATTGGCCACATTTTTTTGTAAGACAGGGCTCGTGGGGAGGGTTGGTTGGTTGGTCTCACTTCATCCTGACTCTGGCTGGAGCTTGGTCTGGGCCCAGGAGGGCCTGCATCAAGAGCCTATTGTGGGCTGCAAGAACGACTGTCTCCTCAGATGAGAGAGCCCAGCCTAGGCTAGAGGAGTCGTGATTGAAGTGTTCCCTGACAGTGTGAAGGCGAAGGTCAGCTGCTGTCCCTCATTAACTGCAGAAGGGGACCAAAGCCACCTTTCCTCTTGGTTTTGTTGGAGGCCCTAATGGCTACAAAGAATGACTCCCCCACTCCAAAACATAGCACTAGACTTCTTGTGTAGGGTTTGCCGAGGGCACAGGCGAAGACCTGCTTGCCATCCTGTTTGTGGTCTGAGCTGGAGAAGGGGGGCACGGCTGGGGTGTTCTGCCTCCTCGTCTTCCCTCCCAGGCAGAGTGGCACTCAGCACTCCATCTGGAGCTTTAACGTGGAGTTGGGGGCACTCAGGAAAACCCATGTAGTTGGGCAGAGGCCTAACGATGGGAGTGAAGCTCAGAGTTCCCTGGGAGGGCATGTGAGCAAATGCTGCCACCTTGAGTGTGGCCCAGAGAACACTGGCTGCAGGGATGGGTGGGAGCAGGAGAGTGGTACGTAGACCTCACAGGGGAGAGGCCTGGGCGGCTCACCTTCCACCTAAGGCCACCTATCCTATTCTGGAACCCAGAGTCCCGCTCCCAACACCAGGCCTGGGAAGGGCCTAGGGCCTTGCTGTGTGGCAGGCCTCCTTCTCTGAGCGTTAGGTAGCCCCATCTGCCTCCTTGCTCAGGCTTCTCTCTTCTGGGTCCTTGCTGGCTATCACGTGTGCTTGCTCACTCTGTCAGTAGCTGTCGTCAGAGACCTCCCATCCCTGTCTGTCACTGCCATTACCATGACAGTGTGTGGTCTTAGAGAGACAGTGAGGCCCTCCCAGGCTGCAGGGGCAGAGTTGGCTTCTCACCACATATGGCCTTTCCAAAGGCCCTCTTGTTCTTGGCACCTGGGGCCAGCAGGGCTCTGTCCTTGTGTGGTTGCACAGCAACTGTGGCAGGGATCCTGTCTCTGGGCCAAGCACACGTAGTTCTCACTCATCACCATCGTTTTAATACCTGGGAGGTTGCGTGGTCCCTTTCCCATGCTCCCGCTGGTCCCAGAAACTGGGGACGACTCCTGCTCTTTGCATCCTGTGTTGGAAGCAGAGCAGCCTCGGGCCTGGCCCACTGGGAGCTGAGATGATTTATGTGACCTGAGCTCGGGTAATTAAAGTGGGATTTGGCAGTGACGCCTTTCGCAGAGGAGGCATTAGGGGTGTCAAAATGAGGCATGTCAGCACAAAACAGTTATGTTTTCAGGTTAAGAATTTAACGAGGAGTAAATTCATTTAAAACAGAGAGCTGGCTGCAAGGGGAGCTTTTGCGGCAGACAGTGTGTCCCGTGACTCTCCTTGCTGCCCATGTTTCTTCTCTCTCTCTGAATTCCAGCCCTCTCCTGGAGGGTTGGTGCGGTTTTTGTGTCACCGAGTACCAGTACTGCCTCCCAGAGGCACTGGTGTGTCTGACATGTGATCGAGGATCTAAAGCAACAGGTTCCTCCAAGTACCAGACCAACCCCGGTCTATTAGCTCGTCGTGACTGGCTCTCCTCCAGGGCCTGGTGGCTAGAGGCTGCTGCTGTGCCTTTCCCTCATGGGGTTCATATGCCTTCTCAGCCTGAGTGGTCTCACTAGCGCCGCTGGCTTCACCTCTCCAGGTTGGGCTCTGAGGGCCTCTGGGTGAGGGTTGGCTGTTTTTTGCTCTGCCCCTGTCCTGGTTCCCAAAATGGTTGCATCAGTTTCTGTTGCATTAGTTTCAGTTGGGGTTTCTGGCCATCAGACCTAAGGACTCTAGTAAAGGGTATTGCCTGTCATGCAGTCAACTGTAGGGCTCTGATTTGACTGCCTTCTGACTGAAGACACCTTTGCTTGGGCTGCCGAGGACACTCCTCCTCTTCACTGGGTGATTTTGGACACTGGCTATATGTCATGCTTGTTCCATTGCTAGGGGTCTTCTTTCTTCCTTTGGGAGGGGTGAAGGTGTTTTATGGCCTGTGAGCAGAACTAGGGGTGTGTGGTGGTCTCCTTCTTTCCTTCCTCCACCACATTGTGAGACTGCCAGTCTACCTAGGGGTGCAGAGGGGCACCTACGGTGCCTCGGGCCGTCTGTTGGCGCTGGGCATGAGGCGCAGTGCCTGCCATCAAGTGTGGCAGCCTGTGTGTGACCAGGCAGCCTATCTCCACTCCTCCTCTGCTTCTCACCGTCTCTGTCTTCTTGGTGAGCCCTTGGGGTCTGGCCTGTAATTCTCTGTCTGGGGTGTGCCGCTCCTGAGAGGGCACTGGAGCCACGGAGGTCACTCAGGGGCCTTCACTAAGTTCCTGTGGCTGTCCACAAACCTGTGATCCTCCCATCTCAGCCTCCCAAGTACCCCAATTACGAGTATGCGCCATCATACTGGCCTGAGGGCAGCCTCTTGAACATAGTCTATCACTTCCCCATCTCCCTCTCCTCTTACCCACTTGGTCACTTGTGTTCTCAGTCAGAAATAACATTAAGCATTTCTGCTTACAGTCTGTGAAGTCACTGCTACATACACATCCAGCCCTTACTGAACATGTCCTCTGGCAGGGAATTAGCACAGAGCCAGGGTCATGGAGCTTCTGAAGCCCAGGGCATGTGTAGCTACCTGGGAGGTATGGTGAAATCAAGTGCAGAGGCATGAGTAGGAGTGCAAGAGCCCCAAGCAGGAGAGTGTGACCAAGAAGACGTGTAGATGAGATCCAGCATCCGCCCCAGGTGCTGGCCACTTTGTGGAAACATGAGGCACTGCCTCCCTTTTGAGCTGATGTGCTGGAAGGGGCGCAGCTCTGTACACTTGTCTTCCATTACTAAGGAGGCAGGTCCTGCTACCCCCTGCAATAAAAAGCACACATGATGTGCTGGATGTGGTAGTGAGGACAGGAGTGGTGATGGTGACGATGGTGATACCAGGTGGTGAGGATGATGGCGATGGTAAGGATGGCAGTGATGATGGTCGTGAAGATGGTGATGGTGGCGACAGTGGTGGTGATGATTAGCGTGGCCATGGTGGATGATGAGGATGGTGACAGTGATGGTTGTGAGGATGGTGATAAGGATAGTGATGATGCTGTTTATGGTGGTGAGGATGGTGATGGCAGTGATGATGGTAAGGGTAATGATGACAGTGTTGATGGTGGCAAAGATGGTAATAGTAATAACAATGGTGGTGAAGGTGGTGAGGATGGTGACAGTGGAGACGGTGGTGAAGGTTCCCTGCCCTTCCATCATGGAGGCCAGAAGCAAGAGAGAGAGAGCTCATGGAGGGGGTTCAAGGACACATGCATAGTCCCTGAGGCCACACCCCCAGGGACCCACCTCCTTCAGCCTTACCCCACCTGCCTGTGTTACCATCCAACAAGTCCGTTACAATGGATGCAGCCACTGATGAGGTTAGAACCATTGTGACTTACCCAGGTCACCTCTGAACATTAATAATGAGCTTCTCAGGGGACATTCTGTAACCACACCATAACAGACAGTGACAGTGGTGATGATGGTGGTGTCGGGGTGGAGCTGCTGATTGGCACAGAGACAAAATTTGCTGTCTACTAAAAACCTCCTTCACATGACCAGGCATCAGGGCCGCCATTGCTCTCATCCCACCTTATTTCAGCCTCATCTCATGGGCAGACTCTCAGTCGTGCATTAGACAGGAGGGGCCAGAGATCAGCCAGGTGGTGTCGTCTGCCCACCGTCCCTGGCAGAATCCGCACTCCAGCTGGGGTCCTCCTGGGCACAAAGCCCATACTCTGTGTCCCATGTGGCTCACCCCTCATTCCTGTCCAGCACGTTTTTTTCAAGTGTCAGTATCATGCTGACTTGGGCTGTGGTAGTGACCGAAGCAGCTATGGCCCTGTTTGTGCAGACCCAGTGGCCTAGTGGACAAGCACAGTATACGCTGTTCACTTCGGTAAATCAGCAGAAGAAAGTGTCTCTGTTCAGCTTTACATTTCAGTGACTGGGTGCCCAGCTTCCTTTGGAGGAACGAGTGGCCATCTCCTGCCAGGCTAATAGTGAACGTGTCCCTCCTTGGTGGCAGACCCCATAGCAAAAGGACAACATTGAAGTTGGTGCATTTAACATTCCCATAATTGGAAGGAGAATTTTTCCAGTCCCTCATGACCAAGGATTATAAATCTTTCCCATTAA
The DNA here is from genome assembly GCA_004027655.1 of Graphiurus murinus. Taxonomy (NCBI): domain Eukaryota; kingdom Metazoa; phylum Chordata; class Mammalia; order Rodentia; family Gliridae; genus Graphiurus; species Graphiurus murinus. The sequence goes on from PVLC010004376.1 coordinate 77,957, forward strand.
AGGGAGCAGCTTCTGAGGGTGGGAAGAATGCAGTGGAAACAAATTGGCAGCCCTCCCCCCTTCCCATTGCTGATGGGAAAGTAGTTAATTAGGTGATTTTTCTCTTCTTCTGACACGTGCAAATGAGACTCCGTTAATAACTGAGCTGTTACATAAATGATAAAACTTCAACACCAACATCAGGTTGTCAGATGAGTCTGGACAGGGAAGGTAAGCCTGGGGAGGTGTTTAGGCTCCACCCACTCAGGCAGGTGGCTGCCATGGCCCTTCCACACCCACTGGGCTTCCAGTGAGCCCTTCCTTCCCCTCCTTCCAAATGCCTCAGGGCCAGATTAGTTATTTAAAAATGATAATAAAAACAGAACGAGTTACACAGATGAAATTATGATACACAGCCGGGACCTGAGGCTCAGGCATGCTTAGCTTCTCACCTGCTTGCTGCGTTCTGCTCTGGACTCTGCCATCTCTAAGGAGTTTTCTGGGTTGCAGCCAGAATTCTGCAGCCTGAACTGTACCCTGGGCACTGGCTCTAGGACAGCTGCCCATCGAGGTCTTGGACATTGAGTCCAGAGGCCTGGACGTTGAGGAGAGGCAGAGAACTGTTAGGCAGGGGACAGGGAGGAGTCAAGCAGGGACGTCTACCATGTTCTCTGCTGGGTGGATGTCAGTGCTGTCAGGCTCAGGTGATGTGCCTCTCCACCCTCTGGGAAACAGGTGGTTCATGCTCAGAAGTACCCCTCTGTTGGCACAGTGTTGCACACCTGTACTCCCAGTGCTTGGAAGGCTGAGATTGGAGGATCACAGGCTTAAAGAGCCTTAGCTACTTAACAAGACCCTGTTTCAAAATAAAAAAGGGCTGAGGGGGTAGTACAGAGATAGAGTGCCCCTGGGTTCAATTCCCAGTACCAAAAAAACAAAAACTAAATAAAACAAAAGCAAAAAAAGTACCTGGCTGTGACATGCTCTTTATTTAATCTCTGCCAGGAAGGGCACATCTGAGATGCTGCTGCCTCCTCTCACGGGGCTTCAGAGACATGCGAGAGCCCAGAGGTCTGGTTAAGGGAGGAGGTGCCACTCTGCTCAGAACCAGGCTGTGTCTCCTGAGAGTCCTGACTGGAAAGCACCTGGGATTCCTTGGGCTTGCCTTCAAAAACCTGTGGGCATCATTTCTAGAGCTTCGTTAGTCACCTGGGGTTAGCTTTGCCCTATCATGCTAACTCGCTGATGGCCCAGCATTAGCATCTGTGTCCCCCAGATCATGTTAGGCTTCATATGGCCGAGGGGGAAGTGTAAGAAATGACCTCACCTGCCAGGTTCAGTGTCTCATGCCTATAATCCCAAACTTGGGAGGCTGAGACAGGAGGATTTCAGGTTCAAGGCCAGCCTTAGCAACTTAGCAAGACTCTCAACAACTTAGCAGGACCCTGTTTTCAAATAAAGAATAAAATGGGACTGGGGGATAGTTCACAGGTAGAATCCCCTCTGTTTAATTCCTAGTACCACCATACACACAACGGCAGCAAATAAAAATTAAAAAAAAAAAAAAAAAAGAGAGAGAGAAATGACTTCTCTTTGCAGAGACCTTCCAGCCAACTTGGAGATGGGACATATGAATAGTTGGAGAGCCCATGGAGGTTCTCCCATTATCTGTCCTTATTTGGTGCACAGAGTAATGGCTTGTGGGAGGTGATCCCTCCCTGCCTGAGGCTGGTGTTGGGGTCAGGGGCATGGCCAGTACAGGGCCCAGAGGTCTGTAGCTTGTGGGCAGGCTGTCCACCTGGAGTGGTGGTCCAGCCGCCTCTGCTACTGGAGGAGTGCACCTGCTGATGTGCAGCCGATGGGGCTTGAAGGGAGGACATGGCCCTTCCAGTTCAGTCTTCAGCTCTTGCTTCCTACGGCAGCTCCTGCCTGGCCTCTGGGTGGCAGATTGTTAGTATAGTAAAGATCGGTGCCTGTCACTTTTGCAAATCTAAAATGAGATTTCATTTTTTTAAATAAAAAGGGAAAAATGCTTGAACATTCGCAGCTGGGAGATAGCAGAGATTAGAAATGTTACTTATCTCTATTGCACAAAAGGCGGCAGAAGAGGGGAGTCTGTCGCTGTTGAATACTGATGAAGCGGGGGTGGTGTGCGTGCCGAGGGGAGATGGCTCTCCTTCAAGGACCAGTGCAAGTCGGCAGAATTCCCAGCTGTGGGCCAATGCCATGGAGGACTTGTTGGGTGAGAGGGTGACCTTGGCTCCTTAAGTCTGGGGTACCTCGTTTACCTTGCCCTCATGATGCTAATGTGCTGAGCAGAATCGCTACATGGCCACACTCTAAGAAGGGTGGTGGCTGCATGCTTCCTGGGGATGCTGTTCACTCATCTTGTGCTCTCAGTCCCCCTCTTACTGTTTTGTTTTCCTCTCAATTCTCTAAATATTCTGTTCCCTTCTGCCATCCCTACTGCCTGGAGTCCTGTGCCCATTTCCCGGCTTAGCAAACTCCAGCTCAGCCTTGGGTCCAGTTCAGATGGTGTCTTCTCCATGCCTCTCATTTGGCCTTTCTTCTTTCATTCCCTCTCATCTGGGCTCAGTCCTGGGAGACAGTAGGACACTGGATGGGGTGATGGGTCAGAATACTACATGTATATCCATGTTCATAGCAGCACAACTCACATTGGCCAAATTGTGGAACCAACTTAGGTGTCCTTCAGCAGATGAATAGATAGAGAAAGCATGGTGTACACACTCAATGGGAATTTACAAAGCCACATAGAAGAACAAAATTATGTCATTTGTAGGAAAATGGATGGAACTAGAGAATATTATGCTAAGTGAAATCAGCCAGCCTCAGAAAGTCAAGGATTGTATGTTTTCTCTCATATATGGAAGCTAGAAAGAAAATAGGAAACAAAAAGGACTTCCGATAATGTGGAGAGAGACCAATAGAATAGTTGAAGGGGATGGGGGAGGAAAAAAGGAGGCACAAGGAAGGGAATATTTCAAATAATTTTATGTCCATATATATCACTACCAGTCTCACTAACACGTATGGGGAGGAGGGAGGGAGTTGTGGGTGGGTTGTAGAGTGGAATACACCCAGTGATGTGCATGTACACAAGTGTGTCACTCCACTGCGATGTACTGATAAAAGTATATTTATAAAAGACATAAGCAGGGCATAGTGGCACACACATGTAATCCCAGTACTTGGGGTACTGAGACGAGGATCACAGGTTTGTAGCCAGCCTCAATACCTTAGTGAGGCCCTCCACAACTTAGTGAGACCCTGTTTCTATTAATAAAGAATAAAATAGGGCTGGGGTGTAGCTCAGAGGTAGAATTCCCTGGGTTCAATGTCCAGTACCACACACAAAATAAATAAGTAAAAAAAAAAGAAAAACCAAAAAGGACACATGCACATGTGCTACACACATGCCGACATCCATATGTCCAAAGTGGCACATTGCCATATCCTCAGCTGCATTGTTCAGTTCTTGGGTGACTGGGCTGGAAGCCTAGCGGAGTGACTGTGATTGAGGTCTCTTTCTGGCCATGTCAGGGGTCTCTGCTGGTAACGGGCCTGCCTAGACCAGGTTGTTCTGGGGATGAAGATTTCCCAGGGCACATTTGAGAATCCTGAGGCTCAGAAAGAGAAGCAATCTTGCCCAGGGGCATATCATGCAGCAAGGACCCGAGTACTGTTCGCTGCCTTGCTGGGGCTCTGTGCCCTCAGCCCCCACCTGCATGGGCAGAAGGCAGAGGCAACCTAGAGCTGGCCGGTCCCCTGATGTCCAGCACTGGGCTCCTTGGCAGGGCCTGAGTTGGCTGGTTCACCTAAGACATGCAAGTAGATTCTCTATGGTAGTCTAGGCTAGTGGCCCTGTCTCTGTCCTTCTGCCCCTGCTCAGAAACTCTATGGTATCCCAGCAGTGTGTGCAGCAGCCCTTGGAAAATCTTTCATTGAGATGATTTTTTAGAGCAGGCTGTGTGCTCCTGTGCCCCACCCTGCCTCCCAGGCACCCTGAATAGGACAGAAGGCTGGCATGGTGCTTTGGGCCATGGGACCCCAGGAGGGCAGTGAGTGCAGAACCCTGTGTATGTGAGTAAGTGAGTGAGTGAGTGCGTGCGTGCGTGTGTGTGTGTGTGTGTGTGTGTGTGTGTGTATAACAGCTTAGGAAAAGACATGGCCTCAGAGAGAGTGACAACCAGAGTCAGGTTCAGGTTCAGCCAGGGTTCTCTGTACCTGGAACAGGACTGCATGGCTCACTCCCCAGGTGGTCAGGCACTGGGGGTCAGAGTCAACTTGCTCTCCAGGAAGGCTGGTTTTACAGGTGCCTTTCCTCTAAGGAACCCTTGTCTGGCCTTCTAGGACACACGTGTGGGTGGCAGGTCTCTTAGTGGCTTGTCCCTTAGCACCTGGCTGTCCTCACCTAGCTCCTGAGCAGACCTGCAGCCCCTTTATGGTGACAGTCTCCTCCCCTGCCTGCTTAGCCAGCTGCACTGGTTTCCTCCTTTCTGGGACCTGCAGCATCCTCTCCCCTGCCTGCTCATGTAGTGCCATTTGCTTACTCCTGTTTGGGGTCTGCAGCATTTCCGGACACACTTAGAATCCTGGTTGGTCTTGGAGGAATTCGGTGTCAGCAGCCCTGACTCACTCAGCAGGGACTGCCACATCTTTGCCGTCCCTTCCAGGTTCTCCACTGATGTGCTCTCTGTCTTCCTTCTCTCTTGAGGAGACACAACCCACCACCCTACTGACTCTAGCAGCCTGGATCCTTGCTTGAGCTGTCAACCAGTGTCCTATAGATACAGAGGTCCCCCTTTATCCACGGTTTTGCTCTCTCTGGTTTCACTTACCCACAGTCACTGTAGTTCAAAAACATTAAATGGAAAATTGCATAAATAGTAAGTTACCCACTGAGATGAGCATAACAGAATCTTGTTCCATCCTGCCCCGGAAGTGAATTGCTATCCAGAGTAGCCATGCTGTGTATGATATTCACCTGTAGGTCACTTAGCAGCTGTCTGGGTATTGGATTGATCATCATGGTATCGAAGTACCTGCCGTCAAGCAGTACTTACTTTACTCACTAGTGGCCCCAAGGTGCAAGCGTAGTGATTCCGATATGCCAAAGAAAGAAGCCGTGAAGCGCTTCCTCTCAGTGAAAGGTGGAAGTGTTGGACTTTATAAGGAAAGAAGAAAAAAAAAAAAAAAAACCCGGGTGCTCAGGTTGCCAAGATCTATGCCAAGAATGAATCTTCTATTTGTGAAATGGTGAAGAAGGAAAAGAAATCCATGCTGGCATTGCCGTCGCACCTCAAACTGCGTAAGGCACAGCCACAGTGCGTCACAGTGCTTCGTCACTGCCCCCCTCCCCCACAGGCACTGTGTCCCATCACATCATGTAACTTTTGGTACAGTGTGTTACTATAATTGTTCTATTTTATTATTAGTTATTGTTGGCAATCTCTTACTGTGCCCAGCTTAAAAATTGAATTTAGTCATAGGTATGTTTGTACAGGAAAACCCAGTATCTACAGGGGTCTGGTTCTCTGTGGTTCCAGGCATCCACGGGGGTCTTGGGACATATCCCTGCAAGTAAGGGGGACTCCTATGCTTCTTGTCCCTTCACTTTGCCATGGTCACCTGCAGCCCTGTGGTTCCAGCACTCATCTGAGGGTGTGTCTGCACCAAGATTTCTTGAGTTGTAGCCTGGCCAGCTCAGCTCTGTGTGTGTGTGTGTGTGTGTGTGTGTGTGTGTGTGTATGCGTGTGCGAGTGTGCTTCTGTGCATCTCTCTCAGCAGGCAGGTGATCTCAGTGGCACATTCCACCTCCCTCTGCCAGTTGTTACTACCATCCCATGAGCCTTTCTGCTTCATCTGTTTTCTTTCTTAGTGTCATCCTTATCCCCCCTCTAGTCCCCAAGTTCCTGGTTTTTTTGTTTGTTTGTTTTGTGGTGCTGAGAATTGAACCCAGGGGCATTCTATCTCTGAGCTACATCCATAGCCCTTTTTTAAATTTTTTGTTTTGAAACAGGATCTTGCTAAGTTGCTGAGCATCTCACTAAGTTGCTGAGGCTGGCCTAAACCTGCGATCCTCCTGTCTCAGCCTCCCAAGTATTGGGAGGCATGTGCCACTATGCCTGCTCCTTTTTTTCTTTTATTAAAGTCTTTCCCAAAAGGTTTTATTTTGCAGGATGCTTCGCTATTTATGTCATTTCAGTTTGGGGTATTAACTATTTTCCTAATGTTTTACTGAAGTGTAGCAGGTGTAAGAAGTATAGCAGGTACAAGAAGTATAGTGGGTGCGGCGACCAAGGGACACACCTGTGTCACAGTGACCCATCAGGAAAAGTACAACAGTCCTTGAGTCCCTCCCAGCACCTCACCCTCTTCCTGGAAGGTATGGCCTGGCTTCCGGCATCAGGGTAGGTTGCTGTTGTGATTGTTATGTAATAGACCTGTGGGTTTTTGTTTTTGTTTTTTTGTACTGGGGATTGAACTGAGGGGCTTTCTACCACCTAGCTATACCTAGACTTTTAATTTTTTTTTTTTTTTTTTTTTTTTTTAATTTTGAAACAGGATCTCTCTTAAGTTGCTGAGGGTCTCACTAAGTTTCTGAGATTGGTCTCAAACCTGCAAACCTCCTGTCTCAGCCTCCCAAGTACTGGGATTACAGGCATGCGCCACCACTTCTGGCTCAGGGTTGTGGGTTTTATCTGCAAGAGCCTCTGTCCTTGCTGTCTCCTGGTGCCAGTCCCACTCCAGGGGCTTGGCATCACTACCCTTGGTCCAGACAGCTTGACCACATGCCCTCACTTTCCTTATATCTCGTCACGAGCCCTGGCCATCCACCATGGGCTTGTAGAACTTTCTCTGCTGGGCTGTTCTCGGTGTCCGTTGACCTTTCACAGGCACTCTGTTGTGCTCCAATGTCTGACTTCTCCCTCTCCTCTCGCTAGGCAGTGGGGCCATCTGCAGCACCCAGCACTATGGTGTTGATGTGGGGAACATGCACAAATCCAGGGCTGAGTTGTAGTTCAGCACCTACATGGGGTCCAGGACCCTGCCCTGCCCACCAAGGCCACACAGCTCAGCAGCGGGGGCACCTCGCTGCTTTTGCCCTTTGCTTTTGCTTTTTGCTGTGGGTTCTTCTGGCTGCTCCTGGCAGGCCTAGTCCTGCCTCCACACGGCTGCAGGCTCTTGCTGTCCTTGAGCCCTGCAGGCTTCAGAGATGACCTGAGGTGCCATGGCGCCATTTAGAATTTGGGGCATTTCTTGCTTACATTCATGTGGCTCCCTTGTCTGTCCACATTGCCTCATCTTTGGGATGAGTTTCCGGATGAGCCAGCTTGGGCCCAACCTTTTCATCTCTGCTCCATCCCTGGGGCCTTCTCTTGGCAGACTCCCTCCACTCTGTGTGCCTTGGTTAGCAGTGAGGGCATTCGCTGACAGTCCCATGGCTTGGGGGCAGCGCCTCGGCGCTAGGGGAGAAGGAAGTGAAGGCCGTCCTTGGGACGGCCGCCGTCCTTGCCAGGTTTGCCGTATCTGCTTTCCCCACGTTCCGCAGCTGTATCCGCACACCTGGGAGGAAGGGAAAGGAAGCGACAGGATGTCAGCATTTCATTTGAAGAACCTTTTTTGGGTCTGATTACAAAAGGAATCCAGTTTCATTTAGAACATTTGACAATATAGAGGAAACAAACAGAAAAGATGAGAATAAAGGTTTCCCATAATCCTTCTGCCCAGTGAAAAACCACTGTAAATGTGTTGGCTTAGATTCTGCCTGACATTTATATATATACATATATTTTTTTTTTTTTTTTTTTTTTTTTTTTTTTTTTTTTTTTTTTTTTTTTTTTTTTTTTTTTTTTTTTTTTTTTTTTTTTTT
>PVLC010004377.1:0-85746 GCA_004027655.1 Graphiurus murinus
CAAAAAAAAAAAAAAAAAAAAAAAAAAAAGAAACAGCAATAGATAACATAAAATTAAAACTGAATTAAACACTCAAATAAAAGGTTAAATTGAGAAGGAACTCCCTTTCCCTGAGAGTAGGGGATTCTGCTGACTTCATCTTAAGCCTTTTATCTGTCCTCTTTACCCCACGTAAAGGTAGTCTACTGAGTTCCCATCGCACCAGATTCACCCTGGTCCTGTTAGTGCGGACCTGTCATCCTGACACTCTTCCTTGCTGCATTCTTGAGTAATACCCATTGTTCCCGGCAGCTCATATTCTTCTTGATTTTTGTTCTCCTTTTTCTAGAGTATCCTCAAGTCAAGTTTCTAAAAAAAGTATGTGTGGAAAAGGTAAATCTGCAAGATTCTTTTTTTGTGGGGGAGTACTGAAGATGGAACCCAGGACTCTACTCCTGGGCTATACCTTTTTGACATGCTCCATTGTTTCCTAGTGTCCAATATTATAGAGGAGAAGTCTGATGCAAGTTTGATTCTCATTATTTGTAGGTGATCTTTTTTGCTTGTGTTTTCATTTCTCTTTCAACTTTGAGGATATTCTCCATGTGTTTAATATTTTTATAATCTTTTTTGTTATGCTATTCCCGGTACTTGATAGGTCCTTTCACTTTGCAGAAACACATCTTTTTTCATTAGTTCCTTTGTAATTTTCTGACCTCTGTTTTCTCTTTCTAGAACTCTTACTGGTTGAGTTTTAGGGGTCTGGGTTGAGTCCATGTTTCTTACCTTTTTATAACATTTTTCTTTTTTTCCCTAATTTTGGAGAGATTTCTTCAACTTTATCTTCCAGTTGGTCTATTGAATTTTTACTTAAGCATCCATATTATAATTGCCAAAAGTGTTTTTCCCTCCTCTGTGATTGTTCATTTCATAGAATCCTGCTCTTGTTTTACGGATGCAATACATTTTAAAGTCATCTTTCATATTAGGGGCTTTCTTCAAATGATCTTTAAATGACATTTTATACTTGAGAATGATAAAAAGCTAATGGAGATGTGAACATTTGGCTTGTCAATTGACAACTTCAATCGGGGGGAAACTTCCATTATTGAAAGAATTCTAAATCCCAGAGTACAGAGTTTTTCTCTGAGGCCATTCATTCTCAGTGGAGAGGAATCCTTATCTACTTGTCTGCCTGCCCACCTATCTAGTTAATTTAGCTTCTGAGTATTCTGCCTACAGTGGCAGGAGTAGGAAGCAGACTGTTCCATATACAAACTATTAACCAATCCTCTACTTCTAACTCTATCATGAGCAGCTCCTCTATGACTAAGTCTGCTCCAGGTGCCCCCACACTGCAGCCTTCTCCCTGAGCAGTCAGAATCTCACCCTCTGAGATCTGCTTCCCAGTTACTTGTTTTCATCCCTCACTCGGTGATGGCTTTTTCCCTTTCTGGTTACCCTTATGGACTTCCCTCTCTCATTCCTTTATTAATTTTACTATTTACTTCTTTTTTAAGCAAGAGGAGATAAACACATACTTTTCTTCCATGTTTAACCTGCCATATGCTGACTTTTCTACCACAATTTTTTCTACATTCAGTTTTTAGAAGATGCAAATCAGAAAATGTAGGGTATTTTAAAGATAATATATATTACAGTCAGACATTGTGGCATCTTGCTGTTATCCTAGTACTGGGAGGCTAAGGCAGGAGGATCACGGGTCCAAGGCCAGCACAAGGCAACTTAGCAAGACCACATTTCAAAATAACAAATAAAATAGGGCTGAAGGTATAGCTCAGAGGTAGCATACTCCTGGGTTCAATCCCTACTACTGCGCGCGTGCACACACACACGTACACATAAATAAAAGAATAAAACAAATTCTTCATTTCTTTATTCCAGTATCTGAGATATAATGAACACTCAACAGATACTCCATGACTGATCATATTATCCTATTCTACATAAATAAGCTGCCAGCACTACCATCACCACATCCTCTCCTTCAACTTTCTACATTAACAAATATTTTAAAATGTCATATGCCAATGTATGAAGAATTATTTCCCAAAAGAATGAAAACAAGAAGAAAAGAGGAAGGAAAATCTGTTTTACCACAAGTGCCCATAAAGCCACCCAACATCTTGCTAAATATTTTACAAATGCCACCCAATTTAACATCCCAGTAAGATAGCTGTTATCCCCTTTAAAGATGAGAAAATTGAGGCCAAAAGTCATATGGCTTCCAATGTTAGAAAAAGGCTTTACTTTAATCCATCATGTTCCTTTCACATATTGCCGACTCCTCCAAATGAAGACTTTGGGTGTGCTCAGTTAATCAAACATGAAATTAACTAGAACCCTCTCTCTTCCCCCCCCAAGCATGCTCTTAATCGAGGTGTCACAGGAGCTTTCTCAACTCAATATTTCCCAGGCCAGTCTAGGAGGCCAGAGGTGAAGTCAGTGAATCAAAAGAGGAGTTCTGTGCAGGCTGAGTACAGATGGACACAGCAGCTTCCAAAGCAGAAAGGAAAGTGCTCTAGATGAAGCCCCTCGGTAGTTGTAGGAATAAAGACCTCATGGAGGAGCAATGTGAACCCCAAACCCATCAGCTTCCTCCACATGAACCTCTGCTCCCTGAAGAGGCTGTCCAGGCTGCCCTTAATTAAAAAATGACATTTAAGAAGAGAAGCTGTAGAATCACTGCAGACAGAGAGCGATACAGGGAGCACACTCCATTTTTCTGCAGCGAGCACTGAGCAGAGGTGAGAGCGCCAGCTTCTGGCCAAAGGCAAGTCCCAGAGGCTGGACATAAGTAACACAAGAGGCAGTAGGAGCGGAGTGGAGGACCTAGACTGAAGGGAGCTGGGTGTGCAGAGTGTTCCAGGCAAGGAAAGAGCCCCAGCAAGGCCTGTACGCAGGAATGGGCTTGTGCTGTAGGTGCAGTGGTGGTCAAAGGGACCCGCTTGGGCAGGGCCTGTAGGCCAATGTAGAACTCTGAGCTTTATTCCAAGAGAGGAGGGGAAGCTGCTGGGACAGAGGGGAAGCTGCTGGAAGGCCTGGGACAGAGGAGTGATATGACTTGACCTTATTTCAGAACAGCTGAACTCTAGAGTATGTGAGAAGTAACCCCAGTGCAAAAGAGGCCCCCAGGGGGGCAGCCTGTGTGTGCAAGAGGCTGTGACAGATGCGAAGACATCTGGGCTAGGGAGGGTGCCAGTGGCATCTAGATTCCAGACACTTTCAAAGGCAGAGTCACAGCATCTGCTGATGGGCTGGTCATGGAGAGGATGGGGGAACTGGAGCCGAAAGAGGAAAGTTGGCATTTATGGGGTGGAAAGGCCAGGGGATAGAAAGGAAATAGCATGGCACCTGACTGTGGGCTATTTGGACCAAATTCCTCAACTTCTCTGAGCCTCCTTTTGCCGAGGGCCAGCCCTCAAAGAAGCGGTAGAGCCTGGGGGGTCCCTCGTTAGGTGGAGATTGAGACGAAGTCGAGAGCAAGTGAGAGTACGCTTACATACCATGTATGTTAAGACACATCTGTTTTAATTCATTTCATGAGTGATATTTATGCTCATTACAAGGTATTAAAAAAAAAAAAAGGAATTTTTACAGCCTTGTTTTTCCTGGAGTTAAGTGGGTACATCTTTAACTAGAAAGGCTATTTCCTATACTGTTTGCTAAGATTAGGGGAGCAGCAGAAAAAATACAAAAGTGTAAATGAATTATTCTTTTAGTAGAGAGCAGGAACTGCAGAGGAGGAGCAGGGTTAAAGGTTAAAAGCGAAGAGGAACTATTCATTAGATAAATCTTTCTTATTTGCTCAGGCAGCTAAAAGGTAGTTAATAAGTTTTTAGGTAAGTGGAGAGTTTGGCAATTTTTCTGTCTTGAAGCTTCCTTCTGTCTTATGATAAGAAACCTAAGTTCTCTTGACTCAGCTGTGGGTATTTGTAGAGTTAATGGATACCTCTGAGCCAGGCCTAGGCCTTTGTTCTCCTTGATGACTGCATCCTGAGCCTCTTAAAAATCTTTTTTAATATGGAAGCAAAGCCCAAATTTCCAGAATAAAATAATGTAAAGCGAGAAATGTCATATGTCTCTTATTTAGCAGGCTGAGCCTTGCTCTAAGCCTTAACTGGTTAAGGTAACGCGGCATCCTTTGTAAGAGAGAACCACTGAAAATGAGGACTTGTGAGTGTGTGTGTGTGTGTGTGTGTGTGTGTGTGTGTGTGTATGTTCCCATTAGACAGTGCTTGTTAACTGGTGTTGCATGAACTTGGTGGCTGTTAACACTGTGAAGTGGAGAACAAAGTCACTGCTCTGTCCCCAGGCTGGGTTCTTCCTCCTGCCGGCCTTGTCCTCCTCACAATGGCCTGAGGGTGCTCGGCCAGGGTGGCTGCTCTTTCCCACAGCCCTGTCAAGCTCAGAGTGAGATGCTTGCACTTGGAGCGCTGAGGCTGAGCTCAGATCATTTCCTTGGAGACTCTTATTACAAAGACCTCAACACATCATTTAAAAGCACTTTCTTCAGCTTGGTGTGGTAGCATAAACCTGTAATCCCAATACTTGGGAGGCTGAGACTGGAAGATCCCAGGTTGGAGGCCGACCTCAGCAACTTGATGAGACCCTCAGCAACTTAGCAAGACCTTGTTTCAAAATAAGAAATAAAATAGGGCTAGGTGTGCAGCTTGGAGTTAGAATGCCCCGGGTTCAATCCCTAGTAACACACACACACACACACACACACACACACACACACACACCAAAACCAACAAAAGAAACAGCCTTCTCAGCCTTCTTTGGAATTAACCTCTGCCCAAGGAACCAAGGAAGTGGGTTTTTCTAGAACATCTGAGGAGAAGGTCCTCTGTTCTGGTTTCTTGTGTTAGACCCACTATTTGATGTCTGGGTTCAGAGCTGAGTGCTTCTGGCAAATACACATCAGGACATCTCTGCAGCAAGCCACTCTGGAGGCAGAGGCTGCGGGCTGTCACCTCACATGCCAGGCTTCCCCTGTGCCAGAACAGTGGAAACAGGGGCCCACACTGCCTGCCACCAAAAGATGCTAAGACACATTTGCCTCAGACACAAAACCCACACAGAATCTTCATGTAAACACATTAAACGAGCAGAACGTGCTCTTCTCACATGTGAGTGATGTGTTCATGGAGAGGTGGCTTTGTAAAAGGAAAACTCTAGTATGACAACTGTCACGGATTCTAAGACTAAAACAAACCTCCAGATGTTCACCTCTTTCTGTCTAAATCCATAAGTGTGCATGTGTGTGTGCCCACGTGTGTGTGTTAGTATTACTGGGGATTGAACCCAGGGGAATTCTATCTCTGAGCTATACCCCTAGCCCAACTTTATCTTTTATTTTGAAACAGGGTCTCACTAAGTTGCAGAGGGCCTCGATAAATTGCTGAGGCTGGCCTAGAACCTCATATCCTCCTGTCTTAGCCTCCCAAGTATTGGGATTACAAGTGTGTGCCACCCATACCCGGCTCCATAGAAATTTTAGTTTTGTAAAAATAGCCCATTGCAGCCAGGCGCGGGAGTGCTTGTCTATATCTCATTACTTTGGAGGCTAAGGCAGGGCAGAATTACAGGTTGGAGGCCAGCCTCAGCAACTTAGCAAGACCCTCAGCAACTTAGTGAGACCCTGTTTCAAAATAAAAAATGAAATAGGGTTGGGGGTGTAGCTCAGAGGTAGAATGTCCCTGGGTTCAATTCTCAGTAACATACACACACACACACACACACACACACACACACACACACACACACACCCTATGGCAAAGGCAAAACTAACAGGTAAGGGAGCCCATGGGATTATGTGAAAGCTGGAGACCTTGCTGCTCCAAAAGCAATTGGTCTAATGCTTACAGAAACCAAAGAGAAGATGATATTGAAAACAAACCCAGGGGGAAAAGACTCCATTTAAAAAGCTTTGTCTTCAAAGTCAATCACTAAACCGAACTTGAGAAGGAGGGAGGAAGAGGGAGTGGGGTGGGAATTGGGGAAGGGTTAAATGAGAAATGTGTGCATGTATGCCTTTACCTTTACCAGCTTGTACCTAACAAAGATGTATGATTACAATGCACCAATTAAAAATAAATTAATTAATTAAAAAAATAAAAAGCTCTGTCTTTAGTCACCAGTTCCTTGGCTTAGTTTAAATCCTTTTCAAAATCTAATAATAACAATGTGTTTTGATCGTGTTGACCAGGTGAGAGAAGGAACAGTGACAACATGCCTCAGAGTGTAAATGATGGCCTTCTTGGAAGAACAAGCAGCAGCCACCATCTACCGGCACTCAGGCACTGGCTCCTTTGCTGTGGCCCTTCCAGTGGCAGTACCATCACTGTTAGCTGAGGGGACACCTGCTCACCTTCTGGAATAAGGCAAGACATAGGAGAGACATAAGTGTTACTGAATTTTGGACTTAGCTAAGTGCCTAGACCACAACACCCTTTCACTAAGCACTCATTGAATGAAGGCTGGTCCAAATAGTATATGGTTGGTTTTTATCAGATTGTTACCCCGAAGGTGGTGGTGACAACACCAGTGCCATTGTAGTTCTAGTGCATGGGGGTAGGGGGGGGGGGAGACAGTAGCTTAAATTGATGGAGTGTGTGCCATCAAAAAGATTTGGGTTCCATAGGGGAAGACAGACAGACCTGCTAGCAGAGCAAGCTCAGACACGATGCTATGAGGGATGAGGCCGTAGGAAAAGGACATCGCAGGACCTGCTGGGTGGGTGTGGCATAGAGGCTGATCCTTCCAGAGGGATTAGGAAAGGCTTGTGCAGGAGTGAGGATTGGAAATCACCAGTCAGGCAGGGGAGGAAAGGCATATTATGAATGAAAAGGAAGGTGGCGCTGGGTGTGGTGGCATGTGCCCATAATCCCAGCTACTCTGGTGGCTAAGGAAGGAAAACGGTGAGCTCAAGGTCAGCCTTGGTAACAGAGTAATACCTAGTCTTAAAAAATAAAATAAAATAAAAGGATCTATCTGGAAAAAAATGCAAAAATATGAGTAGTCCTTGATTGTAGTGAAGTAGGGGTTCCTGAGGCCACAGTGGAGGGAGTGGGCCAGCCTGAGGAGCTTGGACTTCATCTGGCAAGGAAGGGAGAGTTGTGAAGGACTTCAGGAGAACAACGATGACCGGGGGTCAAACTGTACAGAAGGCAAGAGACAAAGCCTGGCACAGGGTGGGGAGCAAGCTGCTGAAGCCCCCTGGGGTCGAGGAGGTTGATCAAGAGGAGGATGGCTAAGAGAGGCCATACGAGACAGAGAGAGAGAGAGCAGGGGCGAGAGAGGAGTCTCAGACAGCAGCCTTCCTCCTGGATTTGGGCCTGAGAGGTCTGGCATACGGCAGAGACTCCTCGGGGGGAGCGCTTGCCAAGGTATAGAGGCTGCAGGGTGGAGGTGGTAGGTATAGAGTTGTCAGGGGGAGGTGCCAGGATGTAGGAGAGGGCAGTCTTTCTTGAGCACCTGCCGTGCTTCATTGAGGTGCCTATAGGGTAGCAGGGTTTGGAGCATGGGCTGGTCAACAGCACATGAGTAGTGACTAAAACTAGGGGATAGTGAGAAAACTCCCCACGGCCAGGCCAGGGACAGCACCCCAGGGAGCACTGACTTCCAGAGGACAGTGAAAATGGTTGGCCAGTGCCCCTGGGAAAGGAAGAGAAGGCTGGTATGAGAGCTCACATAGAGGCTATCTTTTTTTTTTTTTTTCTCCAAATGGACAGAAATTCCCCTTTATAAAATGAAGGCTACTCTCACTGCATTTTTGAAGATAAATCCCTGAGTTTGCCTTGAAAGACAATTGTTAAGGAATGCAAAGCTGTATGTAAGTAAAAATCCCGACCTCCATCCCAGAGGCACTGGGCTGTGCTGCATGACACCCTGAAAGCATTACAGGACTAGAGGGGATCTGCTGTTTAGTTCCATAGCTCCGTGTCTGCAAGCAGGCCAGCTTCCTCTCAGTTGGTTCTCAGCCTGCTATCTGACAATGAAAAGGGTCATAATTGGCCAATCTTTTCTGTGCTTGACCTTCCTCCATACGTAGCAAGGGGCACAGTCCTCTTGCAGGGATGGGTAAAAACTTCTCTAAGACATTCCACTTACAGAAAGTCAGATGGATTTGCTGCATATCAATTGCCTTTGAAACTACTTGCAGTCCATGTCTCCTGGAATTATTAAATGGCCTGGCCAAGAGATGAAGTGCTCGACTGTCTGCAAAAGTATCTCAAAGCAACAGGTACATATGGTCTTTTGCCACCAAGAGAATCCACATCTCCATAGTTCCTACTGTAACCCTGAAGCCCCTAGAGTTTGTAATTTTTTAAGACACACACACACGAACCTATAGAACTTTGGCAATTTGGAGATGAATTTTATTGTGAAAACTGAAATAAATAGCACAGTTTCTCTCCAGGTAAGAAAGATCATGTTCAGTAAACAGAAAACCCTTTTCACCTTTTCCTTTCCCTAAATTCACTTTTTAAATGTTCCTGCACCCAGCTCTGGACAGATGGAGCTGCCTTGTAAGTTTCTGGGTTAATAATGTGTTGTGTGTGAAGGCATCTAAGGAAACTGTTCTACTCTTTTAGAGGTGGCTGTTTCTTTATAGTTCACCAGCCTGAACCCAGTCCCGAATCTCAAAGGCTATCGTCGTGTATGAGGTGTGCAGGATGTAGGCGGGTGGCTGTGGGGACGAGCCCAATTCCCAAAGCTCTGGCTGTTCCCTGAAGTCGTGTGTACGACAGTTGGCGTGATTTTTCTTGTTTACTGTCCAACAGGAGGAGAGAAAGAAAAATGGGAGAAAATACAGCAGTATGCCCCATTTACAATTTTATCTTTCCATGTACTCCCATTTTTATCTCTATATTCTTCTGGACTTTTCTATTGACAAGGGACGATAAATAAAATTATATGACAGGTTGACAAATAATCCCGCGGTTTCTTTTCTTCTCATTTATAACATATTTGAAAACTTGTACATTTGGAAATGAATGGAATGTAACAAAGAATGTATTTTCATCGGCTTTTTACTGGGCAGAGAAAAATGAAGGTGATAAAAGGCAACTGTACAGTTGGCTTATTTATTTATTTTGGGTTGAGCATGAATTGATAAACCATGAAACAGGAGTGCGGATTTAGGAAAGGCATTAGACACTAGAGCAATCCAAATATCTGATTCAAGAGACAACAGCTGAGTACCTGCCCTTCACTTACTCATACACATGTGCAATCTACCATTTAATGGAAGAGTCATGGCCCACAGAATGACTAGGACCACATGTAGCTGGGCAGGCGGAGAGGTGAGCGGGTGCTTTTCAGGAGACTGGGTCAGTTTCCTGAATGGAGTTCTGATGTTACAGAGAACCAACCAGGCACAATAACAGGTCACTGTTAGCTTCATTAAGATGTGTCCTTGGACATTTTGCTAAGCATGCATATCTGGGCCTGGAGCCCATGCCCGTCTAAGGCTATTAGCAAGGACAGTGGGAAACTGCGGGCCGAGTGGGCAGGAGCCTGTGACGCCTTGGTCCTCCTCTACCCTAGCTACAGGAGCCCAGTGGCCAGAGATTCCTTTCAGAATAGAGAGACACAAGACATTTAGAGGTTGTCAACTGAAGCAGCAAATGTTCTCAGAGCGGTGGGATGAACACCACTGAATTTAATAAACTGGCATGGAGGGGTGAAAACCAACTTGATTTTTTTGATGTCCATAAAACCATCATTTTAAACTCAGTGGTTAAGAAGAGGGCACAGGGTGCCCCAGGAAAGCCCGCTAAATACATACAAAATTTACCATCTTAACTCTTTAAGTGTGAGGTTCAGTGGTACTAAACACATTCATGTTTCCAAGCAACTCTCAGCAACATCTACCTCCAGAACTCTTCCATCATTCAAAACAAACTCAGTCCCCATTAAGTACTGACTCCCCACTCTCCCTTCCCCAGCCTCTGGCAACTACCATTGTACTTTCTGTCTGTATAAATTTGACTACTCTAGGGACCTCATATAAATGGAATGACACAGTATTTTTCTTTTTATGTATGGTTTATTTCACCTACATGATGTCTTTAAGGTTCATCCAAGTTATAACATGTATCAGAATTTACTTCCTTTTAAAGGCCAAGTAATATTCCTTTATACCACATTTTGCTGATCCATTTATCTGTCAATGAAAACCTGGCATTCTTTCACCTTTTGGCTCTTATGAATAATGCTACTATGAACATGGTTATGCAAATACCTGTTCAATTCTCTGTTTTTAGTTCTCAGAAGGGCTGAGTCACATGGTAACACCATGTTTAGATTTTTGAGGAACTACTACACAGGTTTCTATAGTAGGTGTCTCATTATATGAATACACATGGGTTCCAATTTCTCAATATCTTTGCCAACACTTGTTAGTTTCCGTTCTTGTTATCATTTATTTTGTGTTGTTGTTAATAGCTATCCTACTGGGAGTGAAGTGGTATCTCACTGTGGTTTTAATTTGCAATTTTTAATGATTGGTGATGTTGAGCATCTTTTCATGCATTTATTGGCCATATCTTTATCTATTTTGGAGAAATGTCTATCAAAGTTCTTTATCCATTTTGCCATCAGTTGTTTGAGTCTTTGTTGTTGCATTGTAGGAATTCTTTATATATTTTGGGTATTAGTCCCTTACAAGATACACGATTTAAAAATATTTTCTCCCATTCCATGGATTGCCTTTTCACTTTGTTCATAGTGTCCTTTTATGCACAAGTTTTTAACTTTCAGTTTTCCTTTTGATGCCTGTGCTTTTGGAGTCATAGCTAAGAAATCATTGCCAAATCCAGTGTCATAAAGCTTTTTCCCTGTATTTTTTTTTCTAGGAGTTTTATAGTTCTAGGTCTTACATCTAGGTCTTCAATCCATTTTGAGTTAATTTTTGTAAACTGTGTAAAGTATATGATGCCCTTTTTATATTTTGGTAATACAGCTCTGTAGAGGTACTACCCGGGTCTTGCCCAGGGACCAACAATACTCCTGGCCAGAGAATGGCTTCAGGTAGGAAGTGACAAGTGTTTATAGAAAGCCCTGGGCTTACGGGTGAATGGGGAGGGTCAGGAACTACAGGGATCGAATACACAGGCCAAATGCCACATGCAAGGTATTTTCAATGAATAAGATTTCTTCCACTTGAGTGAGCAATACTGAAGCTTCCATTGGTTCTCTAAGGTCTCCTGGGAGACTAAGGCCTGGCTACTCTCTGCAGCAATAAGCTCACTAGGGCACACATGTTTTTGATGTCTTTCATTTACCCATACTTTCTGAGATCATCTCTGATAAACTACTGTACTTACATCTTCGCTGAGTTCACATACTCTGTTTCTAAGGGAGAGTAAGACAAGAGCCCATCCCTTTCAGCCAGTGCATTTATATATTCGTATGTTTGCCCCATTCTCTGTAAACTGATGACAAATGATCCTTGGGAAACCCTGTATGCTTCAGAACATCTGGCAAACAATAAGTGCCTAATAGATGTTTGTTAAATTGAATGAATCCAACTTTACATTTTATAAATAGATAGCAATGCTTGTTCCTAAGACTTCCCCAAGTCAAGAATTTTGGATGCATATGTCAGGGCAGCAGCATAGCTGGGCTCCTGGGATACGTCTGTGACTATCTGCCAGGCTCAAAATTTCCTGCTGAAAATCAGATGTTCTTTGCATAGCATGTGATTCACAAACAGCATCTGTAACTAAAAAAGTGTCTTTAATAGATAAACTAAGAACAAAGAAATTCAATCCCGAGTCTCCAGAGAAAACAGAATATTATCTAAACAAATGTTTTGAGCACATGAGAGAAAGACAAAAGAAAAAAGAAGATAAATAAGAGGGAAGGGGTCATAGCCTGTTCAGAGACTATCTTGAACACTGCAATTATACCCCATCCTTAAAATGTGAGAAAGATCTTTAGAAAACTAGACTAAATTGAAGTTATTTTCCCTTGCTGCAGACCCACAGTTCAGCTCACAGGCCAGAAAGTACAGCAATTGGAGCTGAAGGCAAATGCATATCTAGTCATAGGAAGCCTGTTGGGCAGCCAGGCTGCTGCTGCTGGCTCCCAGGCTGCTGCCTTTCGAAGCCTTTGCTGGGTGGGAACAAAATAAAAAAGAAAGCTTTAAATTTTCTACCCTCCCCTAGCCATGCAAAAACCACACAAAACCGAAGGGCCAAGATTCGGGAGACAGGTTTCTCAGGGTTTTGGTTCCTAACCAGAATAAGTACCCCATAGGCCAACACATGACTCCCTTTTGTCTTTTTCATATCTTAAGTAAAACCGAGGCCTCACAAATGAGAAATCCACAACTCAATAAACCCCTCATTTACATATTTAGTGATTCATAAAACTGAAATGCTGAAAGGTAGTAATACCCAGAACTGAAGGAATAGTTTATCAATCACAAAGCGGTTTCTTTTCTTACATATTTCTCCCTTAAATGCAAATGTTCATACGAATATACTGAACATTTCCTCTACCCTGTTTTTAGGTGATCAATTTTTTATAGTTTTATTGATGCATTGTAATTACGTATCACAGTGAGATTC
Source organism: Graphiurus murinus (assembly GCA_004027655.1). Taxonomy (NCBI): domain Eukaryota; kingdom Metazoa; phylum Chordata; class Mammalia; order Rodentia; family Gliridae; genus Graphiurus; species Graphiurus murinus. Next base: position 12,588 of record PVLC010004377.1, read on the forward strand.
AAAGTGATACAAATGTACATGCATATATCACTAGGTGTATCTCCCTCTGTTCCCCCCCCTTCCCATTTCTTATTTACTTCATCTTTGAGGGCCAACTCTGAGTCAGAAAATTTTGCAAGATTTCTATCCCAACCAACTAAAGCGACTGTTAAGTACTAACTGTTCCAAAGTGATAAACAACCAGTAACAACTTTATAGCCAACCAGTCCTCCAACTGTGTCATTCCAAAATAACTCCAGGAACGGAAGAAAATTCCTATTTCTGACACTGGGTTCCAGGTGCATTTCCCCCTGGAGGATGGAGTAGGGATTCTGCCCCTGCTTATCTCTAGGTGGGCCTGGCCAGGAGGTATCCTCTACCAATGTCTTGGAACTAACTGTTCCCAATACATCAGTCAAGTTCTGGGCTCAGGCCCTTGGGGGTATTTGTCATCCTGAGGGGAGAGCCCTGATCCTGAGAATAATAAAGACTCAAGCTCAGTACATGTAGCTACGGAACGGTGCCACAGCCAACCCGAGCATGCAGGTGAGGCAGAAGCAGGGGTCCCGGCTTCTTCCTTGGTCTCTGTCTGTCTCTCCTCCACTCACATGTGTCCTCTCCCTCTCTTGTCTGTCTCTGGGAATCAGGTGGGTTGTTGACTTTGACAAGGAGGGCAGCCTGAGCCGGGGCATGGGGATGCGGAGAGTGAAGAATGAGAACTTGTAACCATGGAGGAATTTCCTTTTGTCTTCCCATCTCTTCTTTTTTTGTTAGAAGTTGCTATATCAGAATTACCCTTGGGTGTCACAACAGAGGTACAAACAAATCAGGATATCTTAAGAGCAGAAAATATTTCTTTTCCTGTCTGCCCTATCTTCCTTTAAATGAATAAAGTCAGTCCCACAGTGCAAGAATAGAGTACTCTGCTAGAACAAGACATTTTCTGATATGACCCAAGGTTATCTATTTAAACCAACTGGTTCTCTACTCAATCTGCTATGGAGCAAGTTTCTTTCTTTCTTTTTTTATAAAATGTCAACAAATCTCATTTATATTTTGGTCTAAAATCAACACCAACAATAAATCTAAGGTTGGTGACAGAGAGAGGGAGAGTGGATAGGACAGAAACTGTGTATATAGAATTAAGTGCACCAGAACACAGCTAAGATCCTTCATAAGATACACACTTACAAATACATCACCACAGGCATTATTGAGAAGGGAGAGTGTTCCTGGTGGAAATATAAGAAGGTTGTTCACATAGACTGGAAGGCAGGTGAATAAAAACTAAAATGCTAATCTCATTTATGTGATTGTCCAAATATATTAAGCAGCTGGTCAGTGTGGGCCTATTTAAAATTTAGTGGAAGTCTGATGACTGCTCAGCAAATCTGGACTGTGCAATCCATCAACTCATAAGCTGAGCATGATGGTGCACGCCTATAATTCCAATACTTGAGAGGCTAAGACAGACTGAGGAGGATTGCAGGTTTGAGGCCAGCCTCAGCAACTTAGTGAGAACCTATGCAACTTAGCAAGACCCTATCCCAAAATAAAAAGGGCTGGGGGATAGCTTAGTGGTAGAATGCCCCTGGGTTCAATCTCCATTATCATAAAAACAAAAAAAGCCTATCAATTCACACACAAGCACACTAATAGCATTCCAGACACTGAGCAGTCAGTCTCATGCAGTTTTAAAGCAGTGTGTGTGCTCAGCTTTTTGTGAGGCAACATGAATAACGGATTTACAGAGAACTTATAGGAAATCCAGAAGTAATTATGGCAAATCTTATAGCAGGCATTTACATCAAACCTCTTCCAAAAAAACGATGTCATCTATTTATTTAAAAATTTGACTTAGTCTCCATTCAATTCATGGAAAAGCTCATATATAAGTAGCAAAATGCCAAATAAGAAGGAGGGAGAGATAGGAAACAGAGCTAGGGACAGCACCCTCTTGTCCCTAGTGCAGCATCGGTCAACTACAGGGCTTGGTGAAGCCCACCTGGGAAGACAGAGGGCAGTTCAAGGAGCTTTGGAGTCACCCTAGATGCCTGAGTATGAGGCAAGGCTTTACCCCCAAAGTATTCCTCCAGAAAAAGAAGTCACCTGTGGTTGAATTGTTACTATAATTCTCAGATTAGCAGTGTTCTCCAATTATTTTATTTTTCTTTATTTAGAAAAAAGAGAAGAAGCTGGGCATGGTGATGCACACCTGTAATCCCAGTACTTGGGAAGCTGAGGTGGGAAGATTACAGGTTCAAGCACAGTGTCAGCAACTTAGTGAGACCCTGTTTCAAAACAAAAGTTTTAAAAAAGGGCTGGGGGTATAGCTTGGAGGTAGAATGCCTCTGAGGATCAATCCCCTGTAACACACACACACTCACACACGAAGAAGAAGACGAGAAGGAGGAGGAGGAAGAAATAATAATAATAATAAATAATAATAAGAAGAAGAAGTAGAAGAAGAAGAAGAAGAGAGGAGAAGCTGGGTGTGGTGGTGCACACCTGTAATCCCAGTATTTACAGGCTGAGGCAGCAGGATTGTGGGTTCAAGGCCAGCATGCAGTAACTTAGTGAGACCCTCAGTAACTTAGCGAGACCCTGTTTTAAAGTAAAAAATAAAATAGGGCTGGGGGTTTAGCTCAGAGGTAGAATGCCTCTGATTCAATCTCCAGTACTACACACACACACACATGCACTAAAAAAAGGAGAGAAGAAATTATATATGTATATTTGATATTATTTACATAAATAAAATTACAAAAGAACAATCATTCATCAATATAGATGAAAAAAGCATTAATTTTTTTCTACAACTAGGCTTCTGTAAAACATGACTATATATAGATATTCTAAACTGATGCTGAAAATGCAAATCTAAATACATTTATAAATGCATCTTCCTTCTTCCAAACAGAGAACAAATTTTATTTTCTTGAGATTTTTTTTGAGTAATTAAATTTACTGATTAGCTTAATTTGACAATAGTACTTTCAGCTTCCTGAGTACTGAAAAACTACATACAAGTTTACACATGCTCTCAGACCTTTTTGTTTATATCTTCTAAGCAGGGCTTCTCTAACCTTTGTGTGAACATGAGTTACCTGGGGATCTGTTGAATGGCAGGTTCGACAACAGTGGGGCTGGGTGGACCTGAGACCTTAATTCCTAACCTGCTCCCTGGAGAAGCCTGTGTTCAGACCACAAACTGGAGGTGGAGCTCTGATCTGTTAGAAGGAATGTCATTATGCTGTTCAGCCGATGGCGAGGAGGACTAAGTATGTGCCAATCAGGTCTTTAGTCCTCAAAGTGGAGCCTGAGCCAGCATCACAAGCCTCTCCTGGGAGTGGTTAGAAAAGTGGAGTCTTGGGCCTCACTCAAGACCTGCTGAGCGAGGATATAACAGTGACAAGTGATGGACACATGTCTTCTCTGAATGCTCACTCAATTTGAGAAGTTCTGTGCTAGGCGATCTTACTCGCCTAGCAGGATTATATTCACCTGTGTGCCAGTTAGGTTAAAGACAACAAATAAAAACACTGTGTCTTTAGGAACATGACTCAATGAAAAATAGTAGCACTAAGGGTGGAAGAAGGTAAGGTGTGGGGCAACGAGCAGGGCAAAGAGGTGGGAAGAGACGTGGATGAATGGAAGTATTTCTCTGCAGCACTGACACTTCCAGAGACTCTAGAAAACTCCAAACTGGGGCAAAAATTCAGCCTGGTGGAGGGGGAAACAGATAGAAGATGGCTTGAACTTTGAAAATCGGAACATCAAGAGAGGACTGACATGTGCAAGAGTGACCAACATGTGGACACGTGGTATGCAGGAGGGAAGGGATGCTGGAGGGGCTCCATGAGCTGGGTGACCAGGCCAGAGGGGAAGGGCAGGAGAGGTGGAAGAGAAAGAAGGCTGTGAACAGAATGTTAGACCCAGGGGTCTAACGTGCAGAAATGACAGTGAAACTGAGACTTGCAATGTAGCTACTTGCCGAATGTCACTCAGCTACTATATGGTAGAACTTGGATATAAACCCAGGGCTTTATGCTAGAATGTGTGTTTTTCACTACTACCTAATCCTGACTCTGATGAAGAGGTCCAAAGTGTGTCCACACATGAGTAGTACAGATAAAAACTCACAGGAAGGAGAAGGCCGCGAAATCCTGAGGCCAGAGTTGTTCCCGCTGAACTCGGAAAATCTTTCTGGAACACACCCTCATCTTCGACAGGCCCCGATGGCTGCTCAGCTCTGTGACCCTTCTGCCCGAGTCAGGATACGGCAGCCAGTTCTCTTTCCCTTCCTGGCACAAAGGGGAGGCTCATCTATTCCTGCCACCTAGAAGTCAGGTGTGGCCATGTAACTGGTTTGGGCCCATGCTATGGAGGTGGAAGGGACCTGTGTCACTTCTCTGTGACTTCCAAAGCACACTGAGGTCTTCAGGTTGTCTTTATCTCAGGAAGGCCCTCATCTTTACTGACAAAACCTCTGTATTCCGTGGTCCCAACCCAAGCAGCCCGACTTCATCTTCCCTTCCTCTCCACTATCTTCCTCAACCCAGACCATGCAGGTTTGGTCACCACCCTGCTCATATGGTCTACTGCTTCCCAGCTGTGTGTGGGGCTCATTCTCACCCCACTCCATGCCCACCCACCTCCAGGTAAGCCCCTCAGCCATCTAGTGCCACAAACCCCACCATCCTTCAATCCTGCATCCTCCTAAACTTTCCCTAAGCACTCACATCCTTTCTCCAAAATCCCTGCGTGACCCTCACAGAACACATCAAGAAAAATAACACTTGGGCAAATGTTTTGTTCAAAGGGAATTTTGAAGAACAGTTCTGCTGCTTTGTATTGGAATGCCAACAGAATCCTGAAATTCACCTTCAAAAACATTCTTGGGGGAAAAAAGCAAAACAGAAACAAAAGAGCCCCATGGATATTACGGTAGAAATGTGAAATGCTTTTCTGGTTGCTAGATCTCCAGAACAGAAAGAGCAAGTTAGGAAACGTGAGAAAGACATAAAACAACACAGGCAACTGGACAAGAGAAAGGGCCCAGTGGGCGGAGATCCAGCCTGGCCTAGCTGGCAGGCGAGGCTGCAGCGAAAAGACCAAAGTCCATCAAACCCTGCCGCCTATGTGGGAGATCAACAGGACAGTTTGTCAAGGCTCAATAATCAGTGATGGGATTTGATGGCAAGCATAACACCGAGGACCAATATAAGCCCCCTTCATCCAGGTAACAAACTATGAGCAAGGGTAGAGGTAAATGCACTGGCTTCTGACCCAAAAGAAAACATTAAGGCAGCCTAGTCTCTTTTGAGGGACATTTCTATATGTCTAGAGTTGACATTGGGAAGGTAACTGTGTCAGTGTGTCCTGTGGTGACACTGAGAAGGAATGTGGAACGGGCAGAGGGCCAGGTACAGGGAGATACTGTTTTTATTCTTAAGATAGTCGGTCTCAAGCCAGGCATGGTGGCACATGCCTATAATCCCAATACATGGGAGGCTGAGACAAGAGGATCACAGGTTCAAGGCCAGTGTTAGCAATTTAACCAGGCTCCCAGAAACTTAATGAGATCTTGTTTCAAATAAAACAATAAAATAGGGTTGAGGGGATGGTTCAGAAGTAGAATGTCCCTGGGTTCAATCCCCAGTAACACACACACACACACACACACACACACACACACACACACACACACAAAGACAGCCTCTCTGTGCAGCAGGTCCAGGGTGTGCAGAGCATCAGCCATCTTTGTTCAGACCCAGCCGTGCCACACTGTTGTTTGAGTTTGGACAAGTTCCTGACCACCTCGAGCCTTGGTTCCCTCAGGTGTTAAGTGGGACAGTGTCGCCGACCTTAAAGGCTGCTGGGAAGGTGAAGGTCAAGGACAGTGCACGAGACATGCTGAGCTGGTGCAGGTGCAGAAGATAGGAGTATGCAGTGCTAGTCTCTGCTGTGGCGCCATTATTCTCCACATTACTAGCATTTCCAAAGAAAATACATTTTGTTTCTACTGCTGAGCGGAATGAAAGCCACATAAAAAAATCAGTCCCACAGTTTCATAATTCTTGACCAAAACTGTTTTATGCCACATTTGGCAGTTTCTTTTTATTTTATTAAAAAAGTTTCATCATCATAACCAAATAATACTTGCACATGTAGATAAAATGTACATATATTAATAAAATTAACTTGTGAAAGGTTTTTAAGTAAGCTGTAGGATTGCATTTTATACCAAATATTATTAGCTCACCAAGGGGAATTTCACACTCCCCCCCCCAAAAAAACAAAGATTTGTGCAATTATCTAGAGAATTCAGACCAAAAAATCCACTTTTACTTTAATCAACAAGCTTGGCAGCCCTGATGGTTCTGGATACAGTAGATAATGACTATAATTTATGTTGGTGAAGACTTCTATTAATTTTCCTATACCTTTTTGAAGTTATATCATTAATTGTTATTAATGCTTCCTAATCAAGACAGAGCCAGTCACTGAAACAATTAACCTGCTACTGAAGGTGCAAATAGAAAGATAATTCATCAATTTCCTAATGCTTTTCCTCTGCTGCAGCATCGGCCTGGCCCTTCTCACTAAACACTCTTCCACGAAGGGCCCACAGCAGCTGCTGTCAGTGATCAAGAGAAAACAAAGAATGTGTTCATTTATAAAGGTCACTCCTGTAGCTCGGTGGTGAGGAACAACCATTTGTTAACTTAGGAAAGAACCTCAGTCGCAATCACAATTCCCACTATCTAAAGACATGAGATGAACTAGAGTCTTACAAAGAAATATTCTTCAAAATCCAATTTATTTATAAAATTAGAAAGTATTGCTTTTCCTGCTGAGCAGCATTCTCTAACAGGACCAAGTTTGTTCAGATAAGCAAGATGGGACAAAATAGCAGAAGACTAGGCAGATGAATTCTTTCCTGTGTCAGCTTTCAGCTGAGTTTGGTATCAGCCATGGCCCACCACACACCTGCAGAACAACAGTGTCACAGAAGGAGCGTGGGCTCAGAGTCCAGCAGCCTTGGAGCTGAAGTCCTGTCACTTGCTCGCTCACTCACACTCTGACACTGGGAAGCAAACTGCCCTTTAGTACATAACCAACGGGTTATGCCAACCAGGTGCAGGGGCACACGCCTGTAATCCTAGTACTTGGGGGTGGATATACGAGAGCTGTAACTTCCTGAGACCCTCTTCCAAATAAAAAGACAAAAAAGGGCTGAAGGTGTAGTTCAATGGTAGATCAACCCTGGGTTTATCCCTAATACCAAAAGAAGGAGAAACAGGAGGAGGAGAAATAAAGAAACTGGTTATGCCTATTTTACAAAATCATTTCAAGAACTAAATAACATATGCAAAAATCAATAAACGACAGGCCCCAAATACCTAACCCAAATTAGGAGGCAAACTAAAGAACCCAACACTTGCTGATGTCAGATCTGGTTCAATAAGATCTTATAGCCAATTCCTAAGCCTCCTAAATCCCAGCTACAAAACCTAAGCCAGAGAAAACAGTGTCAGCCCCTATCTATACATCATGCAAAACAGGAGCCAAAGGAAATCCACCGCTGGATATATCAGGAAGCCAGGTAGGAGATGTACTGAGGGGTCCCAAGTTAGGCTTCAGGGGTGACCAGGCTATTGGGACAGACTTTTATTTAAATGCAAGTCTTTATAAGTCCTGCTGGAAATGTGGCTTCTGCCGACCCTCTCGATAAATGAAAAAGAATTATTGTTCTGTTTCACAGATAAGAACAATGATACACAGAGAGCTCAAGCAACTTGGCCAGGGTTACCTGTTCTTAAATGGTTGAGACAGAATGTAAACCAGATCTGCATGCTGCCAGAGCCGTGTTTCAAGCCCACTAAGCCTTATTGCTCCTCCAAAAGCTCTGGCTTAGATGCAACAGCCTGTGCTTGAAGGGGTGAGTCTGAAACCAAAACAACTTAGTGACATTTCCCTCCAACAAAACCCTGAAAAGACTGGGAAGAGATGATGTGAAACAAATTTAACATCAGATAGAGAAATATATCATGCTAACTTTTGTGAAACACCTGCTATATGTCATACATCATGCTAACTGCCTATACCTGGATTTCCATTTTCAGTGCTCACGATACCCTAGTGGGTTTCACTTGCTGGCTAAGAGTTTAAATGAGTCAGGAAGGGTCCTCTATGGTGAGAAGTGCCCTCGATTAGTCTGCTCTGCACCAAAGTCCTTGCTCTTTCCACGGTGACACAATCATCTGTAGATGCTATTAACATTCATTTAATAAGGAGGGGTTCATTTGGGGTGCCAGAATATAAGAGATGCCACCCTGCACAGGGGCGCTGACCCCCCAAGCATCTCCTGACAAGCTCCACTCCCATCTGCCACCACTACACCCTCTTTATTCAGGATATGAAAAGGGTAACAAGTTTGTATAGCTTACTCTAAAAACCTTGTGGAAATACAAAGAATTGTTAAGAATACAATTCCTGAAAGGAAGGGGAGGCAGCTTGGGCAGTGCACACCTGCAAAGCCTTTCTGTAGCAGATGTCAGACTAGCCACTCTGTGGGGATGGGTCTGAACTTTACAACACTTTCCCCTAGCAGTTTTTCAGCAGAAAAGATAAGGACGGATCTGCACACCCTCAGCCGCAGCCTGCTGCAAGGAGTCCTGGCTCGGCTCTTCTGAGCACCTGCAGGATGGCAGGTAGGTCAAGGAGAACACACCACACCTGGGAAGCAGCCGCTGCTCTGCCTCTGGGATAATGCTGTGTACTTTGACAACTATAGACCAACATCGATAGTTTCTCCTGACCATAGGAGAATCATCATCACTCTTGCCAGTAACAACCCAAGCAAGGACTCCGAGCAACAGACCATGTTGTGCAGGCATTGCAATTACTATGCAGAAATTTGGAAGTGCTTCCTCCTCTCAGCAAACGCAGAGGGCAGGGATTTCACTCAGTTTCTCCTCATTGCTTCTTCCTTCTTTGTAAATGCCAGTCATGTTAGTAGAGGGCAAAAAGGCCTTTTTCTGGAAACCATGTTCTGCATTTCCTCCTGCTTCAGTGGTTCTCCTGGGAGAGGGTGGCCAGAGCCTTCACTTCATGCTGGGCTTTGAGAAGGTCCAGGACTCAACCTTTGCCTCACCAGCCTGCTTCTAGCCTGGGCTGTCCAGGCTTTCTTATGCATCCAGGATAAGCAGACAGACGTTAAGCCAAGAGAGGACTTGGAGGAAAAGGAGAGTGAGCCAGCAAAACCCATCACCCAGGGTCAGGTTAAGAGGCTGGATCCAGCAGGTCGTGAAGCACTTGAGAGACTCTAGTTGGTGTCCTCACATCACCAGCCTGGGAAATTACAGTGACCATAATTAGGAGTGAGAATCCCAGTCTTGAAGTACCAGACAAGTGGGTTATTTACTGTGAAGGCTGGCCCCCAGCCTGTCACACACAACCGGGAACCAGGAAAACAAACATTCTAAGTAGGGAGAATTACGACAGATAGGAGGAGGGTAACGGGTGAAGAAATTCATTATTATCTTTAGTGCCACTTCATAAACTTGAAAATTAACATGCCAAAACTCTGAGGGATGGCTTGCGGAAAAGCCACAAACTAATCAACACAGCAGAGGCGCCATGAGCCCGAGAAAAAGGGTGACTTCTCCTTGTTTGTCTCCCAGGGAGCTTGGAGCAATGCCCCTGGCGTCCTTTCCATCAGCGACAGATCCAAACATAAGAGGCCCCAAAGCAATGGCTGGCAGCATCAGCTCTTCACCCTGGGTGTCCTCAGACAGAGAACTTGAACTCCCACATGCCTAGGGTCTCTCTGGAGACTGCACCCCTCCTGGCCACATCACCCACAGCAGGGAGGGCTGCCTCCACCTGCTCAGGCATCCAGCACCACCCTTCTGCCCAAGCTAAAAACAATATGAATCTCACCTAGAGAGCTCAGCGTCCTTCACTCCATCCACTTTTCTAACATTCAACTGATCACCAAATGCGGCGCTGTGCCTCAGAAATACTCAGGAGTCCACCTTCTCTGCCTAGGCTCAATACCACTTGCAGCCTCAGGCCAGCCCTCCTCAGTTCCCCAGAGAAGTACAATAGCTTCCTCTCCACTCTGCAATTTTCTGTGGTCACACTCCCTTGGGAAGCCCAACATAGGTCATTAAAATAACAAAAACAAAACAAAAAAACTGCTCCCAGGAGTTTTTAACTCACCCATTTTTCTACTTCTCTCTAAATTCCTGAAGAAATATCCAAATGAGAAAAAAATAAAAAGATAATCTGTACTCAAACTGATAACCAGGATCCTTACTATCTACCAGGAACTCTTCCAAGACAGTATAAGTGGATCTGATCTGAGAGAAAGGTTTACTGTCAGAAATTCCTTGCCTGCCAAAGAAAAACTCACCTGGAGGATCAGTCAAAGGGTCAAACTCTGCAAAAGTTGAAGTGCAGTGGACCAGGGGCAGGGGCGGTCTGCAGGGCTGACCAGAGGGATGGGTGAGTCTGCAGATGTCTCTGCAGGCAGACTTAGACCTGGCCTGAGTGTGCCATGGACAGAAGCCATATCCTGAGAGGATGAGCAGGTTCCAAGTTTCAATGGGCACTTAAGTCACCAGAGAGTTTGGGAGGACACATGCTTCTGTCCTTTCCTTCCCCTGCTTTCTGATCTAGTGTGTCTACAGTGGGCTCTGAGAACGCATTTCTAGTGGGTTCGGAGGTTGTGAGGAGGCTGCTATGAGGACTTCCAAAGCCCAGTGTGTGCCAGGGAGAGAAGAGCAGAGCCCAGCAAGTCCTGGGTTATTAAAATAAAAATGGGAAGAATTCCTTTATCCCTGCAACAACACTCCCTTTACCAACTCACTCAACTATGATCACCTCTCCACAGCCTACACATTCATTAATGTGCCAATATAAAAGTGCAGCATCACCAAGTGTGGTGGCTCATGCTTATAATCCCAGTACTTGGGAGGCTGAGACAGGAGAATCCAGGTCTGTTGCCAGATTCAGCTACTTAGTGAGGCCCCCGGCAACTTAGTGAGACCCTGTTTCAAAATAAAGAATAAAACATAGGGCAGGGGATGTATCTCAGAGGTAGAGTCCTGTGGGTTCAATCCCCAGTTCCATGCAAACAAACAAACAAACAAACAAACAACAAAAAAGCAGCATCCCAGTATTACAGACCATGATCAAAAAGTCCACAAGAAAGAGAACAAGTTAAAGAATATGAAGAAATGGGCCCTAAGAATAGAATACTTGGGGAAATTTCCGAATCATATTGACTCAGATGAATCAGAAAATCTGAATTGAATCTAGTGCTGGAGAGGAGTTGATAGCATGCTATAAACAGAAAAATAGAATAATTTGAGATCAGGAAAGACTATTTCCAGATGAGAAGACAATTGTCTAGATTAAAAATGTAAAAAGAGCCCTGAAAAAACAGATTGGGTAGTGCATAAAATCAAAACAGTGACTCTGGCTGGAAATTCATTTGAGAGTTTTTCCTAGAATTCAGAGAAAACAGATCGAGTGAAAAGATAAGCAAAATGGCAAAATGGAAGACTGATCCAAGAGATCAATATATGGCAACAGGAATTCCAGAAGGTGAATACAGAATCGGTGAAATTGATGAATTAGCCCTGCGAAAAACCCTTCCACACTTAAAAAAGGAAGGCTTGTGTCTCCAAATAAAAAGGGCTTCCTGAGTATCAAGAGAAAGTGAGCCATGCTAGCCATATCCCAGCAAAATGCTTGAACTTTGTAAACAAATGAACAAGAGTCCAGAGAGATAAAGCAAGGTACTGACTCAATGAAAACTAAAAACACTAGCTTTCTTCTCTATGACATTCAATGCTAGACCAGAATGGAATAACGTCTGTGGAATCCTAATGGAATTACACTGTATCACAAAGACTCTAAATGTGTGGGCCACTGGCCAGATTCCCTCCTCCAGGAGCCTGACCTGTTGCTCTGTGGGATACCAGTGGCATTCTGAGGAGCATTTACCTATGGCCCTGCCTCAGGTAACCTGCTGATTTCCTGAGGCAGGTTCCAGGCCAGGCCAGCCCTCACTAGCAGGTGTGAGCAGCCTCCAGCACATACCTGCTAAAACCCCACTGTCACCCCCAGTTTAAGTGTATTCCTATCTATCCCTCAAAGGTTCATTCACATGTTGGGACTTTGGTCCTCAGTGTGGTGATATTGAGAGGTGGAGGGACCTTTAAGAGGTGGGGCCTGGTGGGAGTCTTTACTGGCCTCTCCCCTAGCTCCAGCTCCCAGTCTGGCCATGTGATCTCACACAGATGCCCACCATGATATCCAAAGTGAGGAGATACAGACAAGAGGAGGAGGGCTCACAACAGCAGTTTTGGACTTTTAGCCTCCAAAATTGGGAACTAAATAAACCTCATTGCTTTATAGAGCCCCAAGTATTTCATCGCAGTAACAGAAAACATCTTAAAACAAAGGTTTTTAAAGATAGAAAGTTAATCTATATAATAATAAAATGGAAAAGTTTCAGAATAGTAACGTGCAGTATGCTTTCATTTTGCCAAAATACTTTTTTTTTTTTTTTACTTGTATGGATACATATGAATTGTTATATGTCTGGGTTGCAGAATTATAAGTCATACACATCTTCTTTTTGTTTTTTGGCATTTTCTGATTTTTCTACAATTAATACTTATTGCTCTCATAGCAAGAAAATGAGTGCTGTGTTCCCAAAATGTTTTGAGTATATCTTGACTACAGGAATTAGCAAGTTTACCTGTAATTTACGTGCTTGCACACTGATCTTCATTGGAGGGCAGGAGTAGTGTTCATTCATCTTTGTACCACAATGCCTTGGACTAGCATGGAGAAGCCCTCAAGTTATCTATTATCAAAAGCTTTTAAAAACTACTCAAATTCAAGAGATCTGGCTTTTCACAAAGTACTTGCAGAGCCGTTGCTTTATGCTCTGGATATGTCCCATGTGGCACTTTCCATTATGGTTTTTATTAGTATTTATCCTCCTCTTTCACCTCCAACTTCAGGTGTGCCTCACACACTCCCCTCCACCCTCCTCTGGAGTAGTCCTATCTGGGGTTATTGAGAACCGCCCTAAAGAGCTGACTCCCAGCCTCCATCTCCAGTCCCTACTTGTAGCTATATGCCTGTTTGCCTTCTGGCCATTTCTGTCTTGGAACCTGACACGCAGTACAGAATTCACTGATTTGTCTTTTTCCCTCCCTTTTTACCTAAATCTTGGATAATCCTGACCCCTGAAATTACCACCATCTACATCAGCCCTTAAGCTAGAAACCAGAAAGCCACAGAAGATCTCTTTAGCCCCATAAGTTAATATATGATAGATCTCATTGATCATACATTCCCCTAAACTCATGGCTGGGTCCCTTTGTCTTCCCTCACTGTCTCTCTTAGCTCAGATTCTTGTGACATCTCAGCTGACACACTGCAAAGCCTTCCTTCACACAGCCTACACCCTGCAGCTTACATGACCTTCCTAAAACACTGCTGGGCTCAAAATCCTTCAATGTGTGACCATGACCCACCAAAATGTCCAGAAGTCTCAGTATACACAGCATAGTTATCTCCTGTAGATACCTGCACGCCATCAATTCCCCAGACACAAATTGGCCACCAGCCAGGACGAAGGCACAGCCGCTCCTGAGCTGCCTGTGCCTCTGCCTACCCTGCCCCTCAAAGCCTTCTAGTAACTGCCATTTCTCTCATGCTGCCTTTCCAGTGCCTCTCCCAGGCTAACCAAGCACCCCTCCAAGTGACCCCAGGCCCTCTGTGCTGGCTCCAGCAGTCAGCAACACTGGTTACTCCTCTGGCCATTGTTTTACTGGCCTCTCCCTTGGAGGACTGTGAACTCCCCAAGGACCACATCTGTGTCCGAGACATAACACACACATGCAGCCCGGTGTCTAATAGCCTCCGACACAGGGCAGGTCTTTAGGCTCTAATCTGACCTTATAGCTTCTCACAGGATGGAGAGTTCCTGCAGGCTAAGAGCTGTTAACTATCCCTAGCAGCTGTATAGCAACACTGCATCAGTTGACAGATCAGAATCTTCTAGGCTGCTAGAAGATGATGATCCATCAGAAATAAAGTCCAAGGAGCACAGAGCACATGGTGATGTTCTGGTCAATGCCTTGATATTGTGGATATCTTCAACTAGTTCCTTCAGTTATCAGGGGAGCAACTCTAGTTCCTCTGTCCTGCCCCTCCCCTCCCCTCCCCTCCACTGTCATGTCAGAAGACAGGGCACAAGACTTGCCTATGACACTTGCCCTGCAACACCAGGCAGCCCGTGGCATCAGAGGAGGCACATGTTTGATTTAAAGGGCAAGAGCTATATGGGTACACCCATGGGGGCCATAAACGATCCATTCACTCCATGCCTCGTCTCTGTAGAGAACTAATTGTTCACTGATCGCTGGTGCACATTCATTATGGCTCAGGGAGTGAAGTCTGGCTCTTTGAGTCTGCATGGAACTCCAAGTCATTCAGTTGGTGACACATGGCAGGGAGAAGGTGAAAGAAGGTAGAGGGAGATGAAGCAGCAGAGATAGATGGTGTGAAGATGGAGTATAGTTAATAATAGTAATTATATTAGTGATAGCATGAATTATTCATATTTAGTTAATCGTCATTATATTAGCAATGATAGTAATAGTTACGAGCTAATGGGCTAATGATGATTGCATTGAATGTTGTAGTAATAACAGAAGGAGAATTCTGTGCTAACAGATCAATCTGAAAAGAAACAGAACATAGAACCATGAGTGGACAGGAAGGAAGGGAGTGGGACAGAGAATGCATGTGGGAATCATCACAGGATCAGCTGGGCCTCCATGGGAGGCTTTTGGGAGAGCTGCTCACCCAGGGCCACATCCTGTGGAGGCTTGAGGGCACACAGAGGTCCTGCAAGGCTCTGAAATGAGGACACATGACTGCACACTCCAATCCCAGGTCTTCTGTTGGGTTTGGGAAGGAGAGCTGACCTGAGCCCTGTCAAAGGGATGGCTCACTAGCTATGAATGCTATACAAGGCCCAGGAGATAAACTTCCATGGGTCCTTAAACAGACAACTGGAATTACAACTGAAGCTGTTTCTGCTTTACTAGGAATCTGGCCAGAACCCAAGAACCCCAAATCCTTTTGTTCCTATGGTGACTATGCACTTGAGCACAGGAGTGTGTGTGCACATGTATGTGTGTGTGCGTGCATGTGGGGGGTGCAGGTACTGCTCTATAGACATATATGTGCATTCTATAGAAGCAGGGAAGTGACTTTGATATAAGTCTATTAGAAATCAAAGTTACATGTAGAATGTCCTAGTTTCTCAACTCTTTGAGAGCTCTGGAAATAAAAGGCATGATTTGGGTTTTTAGTTTAACAGCTGGCCATGTAGGAGTTCCTCTAAGCCTGATTAAGGAGTTTGTTCATCTGGCTTTACTCAAACATGACCCATGATTTCCTGCCACATACACACTTCCTAATTACCATCTCCACCCCTCCCCCAGTTCATTTAAACTGCCAAGTCCCCTACAAAGCCTGCCCTCAGCCCTTTCCTGCAGGGAGGGACTTTCCTTTGAGCCCCCAAATTCTGCCCAGCCCTTGCCCTGAGAATTCTGTCACATGCCTCCTTCAGTCCTGGTATGAGGCTATGCTAAGAGAAGCCCTCACAGCTGGGTACACTCTGGGGGAGTAACCCTTGTGCCACACATAACTCCCAACAGAAGACAAAGGTTCAATAAACATCAGTGAATGCATGATGAATGCTGACTTGGAAATAGAGACACTCACCCACAGGACAACAGATAGCAATCTGAGACTTAACGCTCTCTGGTGATTGATTTTCATTTATTGCCAAGTCGGATTCAAAATGATAAGCCTGAAGAGAATTTTGAAAATGTGTGGTCCATGAAACAGACAAAAATCTCTGTATTTTTTATACTGCTTCAGGATTCATTTGATAGGAAACAATAAATTATGTTGTAGTCAGCTTGCTAAGGGCTGGTGGTGGAGTTTTCCATGGAGATTTGCCTTAGGTTTGTAAGCCTCTGGGCCTGGGATAGTCATCAAAATGGTGAAATGCTGTCAGGGACTTGGGCACAATGAGCAACTTCATACGTTTCATACGTGCCTACCTCAGGAATTGTTATGGAAGCTAAAATTATCTCTATCTATCTATCTATCTATCTATCTATCTATCATATATCATATATTCTCTCTATCTATCATCTATAAGTCTCTCCCTTTTGTCAGATGGAACATAATATGAAGGGTAACACAAAGTATATAGAATATCAAAGAAATATTGCCAAATTTCTCTGACATGATTATTTAGTAAAGAAACTTCTATTCAATATTTTTTCTTAGAAATACACTGTACAGGCAGAGTATATAATACAGGAAAATATGAATAATTCCTGACCCAGTCACTAACTAATCGCTTGAGACCACATCAAACTTCACCTAGGAATTGTTTACAATGACTTGTCTGCCTGTCACATGTACCAGCAGTGGATTTTCCGTTGTCCATGAAGACAAGAGCAGAAAGAGTACAAACAATCCTTTTTCTATTAAAAAGCAATGGGCAGACTTCTCAGAGTTTAATCTTGCTTCCTATTGAAGGTGGTAAAGAATAAAAAAATGAGCAAACAGTAGGTTGCAAAATAAAGAGAAAAAGGGGGAAATTATCTACAAAATGAGTAGTTCTCCATTAGGTTTTTGACAGCATGCTCTGGGAAGAAGATGGAATCTGAGTCTAACTCAATACAGCTCCTGAGAGGACTGTATGGATTTCCATGACAACCTGAAGTTGGCTGCAGAGAGTGTTGGTCAGAGCACCTGCTCTCCAGCGCATGCCACCGAAGACTCTCTGGCTCCACGTAGTCCTCTTACCATTGCCACACCCACATGACTTTGCTTAAGGGCTAGACTGGGTGCTCTTTCTCTGGCTCATCCAGCCCCCTGTCACTGCCCCATCAATCACATGGAGACTGTCATTTGGAACATGTCGTTGACTTCTCATGCTCCTTGGGGCTGATTCAAAGCTCCCAGGCACAGGAGCCATAAAGGTCCATAATCAGCAGCTGTAGGATTTCTAGGAGAAATATGCCTTCTGAACTCTACTGAAGGATGGCATATGATCTGATTTTGACAGGTGCATCCATATTATCAACACCCACATAAAGTGAGTTCAATCTCACCCGTCACTCAGCCACATAAAACATTCACTTTTGGAGACTTTAGAAAAATTTTCTTTTTTAAAAGTTCAAATGATTGCAAAGGTCTCATTTAAATTCTAAAAAAAAAAAAAAAAAAAAAAAGCAAGTAAATTAACCAATCAAATGGTGTGGATGCTCCTCAACATTCTACTTAGCTTTTTAATTACTCAATGGGCTGGGATGGCTCCTCTGGAGCAATTCACAGCTCCCTGTCGCCGCAACTGTCACACACACCCGATGCTCTGTCCTCAAGCAAAAAATCATTTTGAAATAAGAATTGGGAAAGATTACTGTGCATGTGCAAGAGCCAGCCTTTGAACTTCCCTGGCTTAGTCATTTAAATGTTCTTTTTAAAAATAGCTCCAGCAATTAGACCATGTTTGTGCACCAACTGCAAACATACCATTTTTGAGTTGTAGGAGCATGCAAACCCTCTAAACTGCTAATTGTGGATTTCCTTATTTCTGCCACAACCTCGCTGGTATTTCTATATGTATACACATGTATACCCATTTCTTCATTCTGCCTGAATTTTTGACAAAGTAATCTTGCTTCCATCCTTCAATCTCTCAGAAAGCAGAATATCATAAACATTTAAAAGATATGACATGAAGCCACTAAAACAAAACAACATAAGATGAGCAGGAATGGAAAAAAGCAAGCACAATAATAACACAGACAAGCATGCTGCAGCAACGACTTGCACCTAATTATGATAAAGGTGCAAATGAACTGCATAATGCCCAATACTATAAGCCAGGCCAAGGGAATGCTGCTGATGGGCTTTCACTATATGCAGAACACTAAGCTGTCCCCAGCACTGGGCCTTCATAATTCTCCTTACCTCGCTTTAACATCTGGAACAGAGTCTTCTATCTTTATAATAAGGGTAAGAAGATTCTAGAAAAGCAGGCATGGTCAAGGAAGGGAGTGTGAGTTAGTTAAAAAAATCACTGGGCTCCTGTCCCAGGATGCCACTGACCAGATGTGTCATCGGGGGCACGTGGGTTGCCTCATGCTCTGGCTTAAGAGATTAGTGAAAAAGATGACAAAGAGAAACACAGAAGAAAATCAAAGAGAGATGGTGAGGGTCAGCGTCTGCCTTTCCCCCATAAGTTGTCTTATTTTTACTATTCGGGAAACAAGAACAGACATATAAATAAACTATTGGTGACTTTACTCATGGAGGCTTAGGGCAGTTGGGAGTTGAAGGGGAGAAGGGTGAGCACACAGCAGTGAGAGGTAGAAGAGAAAGGTCAGGAGAGGGGAGAGAAGAGACCTTAGTACCCAGAGGAGGCAAGGAGGCTTAGAGCACTCTAGAGAAGAGGATGCTCCTAGAACCAGGAGCTCCAGGCCCTGAGGGTGTCCTGCCCAGGCCCTTCCTTCCTCTGGCTCTTTCCAGTCTTCACATGCTGCCTCGGCAACTCTTTCTTATTTTTACTGTTTTCCTTGACATGAATCTCCCTTAATTATAGATTCTCACTTTATAAGGAGGCAGGGTACAATGGCGCATACCTGTAATACCAGTATTTGGGAGGCTGAGATAGAGGAATTACAGGTTCAAGACCAGCACAGGGTAACTTAGTGAGACCTAGTTTCAAAACAAAAGGATAAAAAGGGCTGGGATGGTAGATCAGTGGTAGAATACCCCTGAGTTCAATCCCTAGTACCACACACACATACATACATACAAGCATAAGACAAAAGGAAAGGGGAAGACAAGACTAAGAGACAAGCAGAAGCACCACCTCTGTTCCTTGCTCGCCCTATCAAGGTGATCTCCCAGCACCTCACAAGGAAAACACACTGGCCTCCAGTGAGAATACATGGAGCAGTGTGAAGGTCATCACGTTTTTGGGCTAAAGACTAAAAACATTTTTCAAACAAGTCAACGTATGAATAAAGAGGTCAGGTCTTATCCGGGCATAGTGGTACATGCCTGTAATCTCAGTCTGTGGGAGGCTGAGACAGGAGGATCACATGTTTGAGGCCAGCCTCAGCAACTTAGTGAGATCCTGGTTCACAACAACAAAAAAATAATAAAGGAAACACTTCCATTGACAGTGTGTACATATGTGAGAATACCAGTGCCAATCTCAATACCCTGTATGGGGAAGGAGAAGGAGCAGGGAGGGAGCCGGGGGAAAGCCCGCCAAGTGCTGTGTGCATGTATGTCAATATCACTACGAACCACATTATGATGTGAGACTATAATGCAGCAACACAAGTATTTAAAAGTAAAATAAACATCACTAATAAAATAAATAAATAAATGTGGGGATACAGCTCAGAGGTAGAATGTCCCTGAGTTCAGTCTCCAGTAACCTCCTCCCCCAACACACACACACACACACACACACACACACACACACACACACACACACAGAAGTCACACTTTCTTCTGTACTCAGGTGCAAAGTCCTTTAGGTCTCTATCTCTTTCTTCTAGAATATGTCTGGAGCCCCTGCACCAGGCCTGTGCTAGTTTCTGCTAGAGGGAACGAGGACAGCTGGGCTGGAGCAGGAGGAGAGGAGGTACCAGGGTGCTGGTCAGTGGTTGGCTTCCCACCTTCAGCCCAGAGAGCTGGGTTCTGCCAATAGCTACGTCACCCCTGTGTGATTATACAGCCTCTCGTTGGCCTTGTGTCCTGCTTAGCCCCTCTATAGGACACAGTGGTTCCTGAGCCCTGTGCTATGGAATATAGTGTTGTTCTCACTTATTTGTTCATGCAAAAACACCAGTGACCTACCATGAACTGTTAAAAAAGGTTTTGTGGTCAAATACATTTAGGAACTCGCCCTCTTCTTGGAATTCAAGTGAATTCTAGAAGAAATAGAGCCAGCCTTCTTTCTGAAGGTCTCAAGAAACAGTTGAGAAACTGATCTTCCAGCCCTCCCTCCACAGGTCTAGACTGCTCGTCTTCCTGCAACACAGCAGCTGTGAACCTTCACTGAGGTCGCAGGACAACATTCAATCTCTGCTGAGTGCCTGTAGTCGGGCTTTCTTCTAGACTTACTTTGAGGCCCCGTGTTCCAGGTGACTTGTCCTTGCACCCTCACCTACAAGCCTGAGCTCACCTTCATCCCCTTGCCTGGGATGCTATTTCCCACCTCCAAATCCCTGCATCTACCCTGTCCTTTGGGCACACCAAGTGGAGGTCTTTGGCTGTCTTCCCAGGCCAGGTGCCCTGCATGCAGGGTAAGTCACTGGCACCATTTGCTGCCAGGGGCATTCTCTTCTTCCTGTTAGGCTCCTCCGAGGCCTGGGCTGCTCCATCTTTAGCTTCCTCATTTCCACCTCCTGCATGACCGTGCACCCCAGCATCTGATGGAGAACTAGAGATGAAACAGGGTCCAGTAAAGAGCTGGCTGACTGGGCTGCTTACCAGCCATGAGACCTGAGGCAGCTGCTGTGGTCCGAATGCTATGCCCCGCCTCCCCCACTTTCATATGCTTCAACTTAATCCCCAAATTACTAGGAGGTGGGGCCTTTGGGGGTGAGTATGTCATGAGGGAATGGATTAGAGTCTTTATAAGGAGGCGACAGGAACTCAATGGTCTCTTCCACCATTTGAGGACAGCGAGGAAGCATCGTCTGTGAAGAACCAGGAAACCAGCCCTCACCAGACATGGAATCTGCAGGCACCTCCATCTTAGACTTATAGCCTCCAGTACTCAGAGAAATATTTTCTGTTGCTTATAAGCCATCCAGTCTGTGGCATTTTGTTATAGCAGCTGAACATACAAAGACAGAAGGTCATCTAATTTTCCTTAAATAAGAGTAAAGCTTTGGAGTCCAAATAAGCATGGGCTTGAAATCCAGCTGTACCACGGGCTGTTACATGAGTGCAAGGACATTCAAATAAATGTGGGTTCTGTGCATGTATCATAGCAACTTCTGTCCCAATTAAAAAAGAGAGGCCCTGTGCAAGTCCCCCGGCTGGGCCACACTAGCCCCACAAAATCTTGAGCTGGCATGGAGTCGAGGCCATACCTTGGAAAGGCCTCACACACTAGTGTGTGAAGAGGTAGGAGGACAATAGATAGCGGGGCATCAGAGACATCTGAGCTTGATCAGGGAGGAGCCCGGGACAGCAGGGAGAAGCCCACCCTGCTCTGCAGCATGTGCCTTGTTTATGGGGTACAATAGGATGCCAATTATACACACTAATTAGGGACTTAATGGTCCAAATAATCAATTTTTCTGGATAATTGATCATGATGGATGCAAAAGAGGAATCATCAGCTATTCAGGCAAAAGGACCAAACAACTAGTGTTTCAGGTGACTTATGTTCTAAAAATTCATACTGGAGACCACTGAGAGGGCCACTGGCACATGAAGATGTCCAATGCCATACTTTCCAACCTGATAGACCTGGATCAGGTATTTGTGCAAGAAACACAGACAGGCCTGAGGTCTTCCCTGGGGGCCACAGAGGTTTCAGACCAGAGTAGTAGTGCTAACAGAATGGCACAGTAACATCAATTACTCAGTACTTTTTCAGTGACCTTAGAAAGCTCAGGCATTTTCCAAAATGCTATGGAAACAGATTCCCTGGCCAAAAAAAAAAAAAGAGTGGCCTCTTCAGGAAATATTCCACAATATGCAGTTATTTTCCCTACACATGCAAATTCCCTAGCACAGAGTCTTTATAGACATAATACTGTTTTTAAAAAATGTGCCTGACAAGAGACAATTTTGAACAGAGTATTGTACTGCGGTGCTGCAGCAGCACAGCAGAATAATCTGTTTTTGTTTTGTCTCTCTCTGAATACTTGGATTCTCTTTCTGCTGTGGCTCTGAGTGCTGGAGAGAGAACAGAGGCACAGAGCACTGCACATTCCATAGAAAAATAATGCGCCTGTCTGCTGACGCAGCACGATGCAGAGAGCCATTCGTACATGGTGTCATTTTTTTCCCCCTGCAAAGAAACACAATGATTCCACATCAGCATCACCAAAAAGTTAACAGTCTTTTCAGATGGGCTTTCAGTTCACGAATGCTTTTTATTATTTTTGTACATTTTAAATGAACCCAATTCTTGGCCCCTACTTTTTCTCATATAAAATATTCACTTCCCTGGGGGTGTAGAGGAATAATAATCCTACTGCTCATTATATGTTTTCAAGGCTGCATTTCGATCCTGTTGTATTTAACTTTTATTCAAAAGGGACTGGTGAAGAGACCTTGCTAAAGCAATCAAGGTGTATAAGAAGATAAAGCCATCGATCACGAGAGGGAAGAGATGGTTCATTAAGCTTCTTTGTAGCAAATTTTAAAATATTCATACTAAAAGACAGTGTCTTTGTTTATCTTTAGAAATAATATGACCCAATATTGGATACCACAGATAGGCCAACTCTATCCATACAGACTTGATATTTGTAACAGACAAACAAGCTGGGTATAGTGGTGCACACCTGTAATCCCAGTACTTGGGATGCTGGGATAGGAGGACTGCAGGTCTAAGGACAGCCTTGGCAACATAGCAAGACTCTCAGCAACCTAGAGAGATGCTGTTTCAAACACAAAAAATAAAAAGCTTGTAGGTAGAATGCTCCTGAGTTCAATCCTCAGTAATGCTCAGGCAATCCTCAGTACCGCTCGTGCATGCGTGTGTGCGCGCACACACACACACACACACAACACAAACAAGGTCCCTGTCCTTTGGATGTTTCCTGGGCTTAATATCTGTGGGAGAGCAAGGGATGTGCAAGAGTATGAAAGGTCAATCAATGCTGCTAGGTGGCCATGCAAGTCTGAGCAGAGGCCAGGACAGGAAATGAAGGAGGCTCCAGATGGGTAGAGACCCCACCCGGTCCTGCTCCTCCAGCTGCTCCACACAGGAGAGCATTACCTGCAGAGTAATAACATCCCACCTGTGGATGGGGGCAGGGATTAGCCTGGAGATGCAGGTGCCACGGATCACTACCCACTGGCCTGCATGAGAGCAGAGGCAGGCTGCAGGACAGCGGCGCCCAGTCTAACAGTACAGAGTCCCCAGGTCTAGCCGTCTACAGACAGTCTGCCCCAGGTACCCTCCCATTACTTGTGCCAAGACATTTTCTATTTATTTTTAAAGGCCAATTCCAAGAAAAAAATAAGCTTCAGGGCAACCAAGAGGAAGATGGGCCAAAATGTATAGCCAAGTTGGCTACCTTTCTATCTCCTCCCCACCCGCTGTCCATTGAGAAGAGAGAAGAGTGTCTGTCCAGATGCGCTCCCTTCACCTTCTGACCCCACCAGTCCTGGACCCCTCCCCGAGCAGCAACGGCAGAGGAGGGGAGCTTCCTCATGCCTTTCAAATGTGGTACATTGTCTCTTCATTCCAAGGCACCCCTAAATGGGTTCTTTCCTTCCTGGGTCCTCTAAAGAATGCTTCCTTTTCCTGGATTCTGCTATAGATACCCAGGAGACAAAAAAATAAATTTATCACCTACTCTCAAGAGTGTGATTTTTCCTTTTGACATAACAATATGTTAAAAGTGATTTGGAGGGGAGAAAAAAAGATGATTTGTTACAGAAATACTTAAAGGAAGGAAGAGATTAATGGCATTGTACCAGCCAGGCCGAGCACCAGAACATCCCCTTTCAAGGAACCTTTCCACATGAGTGGCTGCACACGAGGGCTGGGTGCTGGCCAGCCAGCATGGTGCACAGGGCCCGGGTGGGGCCAGGCCGAGCAGGTCCTCTCTTGGATGTGGCACTGCTCCCAGATCCCTGCCTTCCTCATTGTCATGTGTACCTGTGCAATGAATTTTCCATCACTTGCTGGAACCTAAACGAGTGTTTACTTTTTATAGCCTGATGTGCAAAGCGTATTAGGTACACAGCAGGTGCCATCCAGGCTATGAATACAGTTCCATGAACATTCGGCGCTTCCTCTATTATAGCACTCACCACACTGCTCTATAATCTGTTTTCTCTGTGTGTATCCGTTTCACTGAGTAGGACCCACATCTTACTGTGCTACTAGCACAGTACCTAGTGTATTATGGATACTCAGTAAATGTTGGTTAAATAAAGGAAAGCTAAGCAGCAGTCAGACAAGGGATGAGAGAGGCTGAGGAATAATGTACTGAAGCAGAGATGAGCATGGACTCAGCATTACCCCCAGCCCCAGACAAATGAAAACAGCCCTTCCTAAAACAATAATAAAAATAAACACACATGCATGAGGACTTGTTCAACCGAGTTATTTTAGTACCACTGAAAGTCACTTTGGATGGATATGGTCTACACTGCTAGTGGTAAATAACAAGAGCCAGGCAATTCCAGGGCTAAATGTATTGCTCTTAATTTAGAATATCACATATGTTAACAAAGACAGATGTGATGGTGGTGCATGTGCAGTACTTGGGAGGCTGAGACAGGAGGATAGGAGAACAACAGGTTCATGACCAGTCTCATGACCAGTCTCAGCAACTTAGTGAGGTCCTCCATGGCTTAGTGAGAACCTGTTTCAAAATAAAAGAATAAAATAGGGCTGGGAGTGTAGCTCAGAGATAAAATGCCCCTGGGTTCTATTCCCAGTACCACAAAACCAAAACCAACCAGCTATAAGACAATATAAACCCCTTGTCACTCTGCTGTTTGAAGGCTATAGCTTTGCAATTTATTATATTTTGCTAAGAATCTATTAAAAAACAAAGTTACCATACTCCTAATTATATATCTCAAAGAAATGAAAACAGGGACTAAAAGAGACACTTATTTGCATGTGAATGATCACCACAGCATTATTCACTGTAGCCCATGGTAGAAATGATCTAAACATACATCAACAGGTAGATGGATAAACAGATTGTGGTATATCCATGTAAGGAAATATGACTCAGCTGTATAAAGGAATGGAGTTCTGACAGTGTGGATGAACTTGGAAACATGATGCTGAGCAAAATAAATCAGATACAAAAGGACACATATTAGTTTTTGACCATTTATATGAAATCTCTAGAAAATGAAAATTAATAGGTATACAATAGATTAGAGGTTATGCAAATTCATAGATAAATGGTAGATTAGAGGTTACTGGTGGCTTGGGTGGGAGTACAGGGGAGGAATAGAGGAGTTAGTGCTTAGTGGGTACAGCGTTTATGTTTGGGGTGATGAAAACATTTTGGAAATAGATATTGGTGAGGCAAGTAATTTTTAAATGACTAAACATAAAAAAGGAATACAATTCTAACAAAATGGCAAGTTTTGTGTTATATATACCAAAGTAAAATAGAGAGACTAAAGATTTCTGCTTTTATCTGCATGGCAGAATAAGCTATCACAGACCTCATTCATGCTATAAGCACATATAATTCTAGGTGAAATATAAGAAAGAAATTTAAAAAGAAGAACTAAGATTGATAGGAAAAGGTGACAATTTGAATGTATCAGAAAATGAGATAAAAATGATAGAGAAGTGCCATGGGTGTCTTGTAGAACTCCTTAATGTGAAAAAACAATTTAAACCAGTTCCAGACCAATGAAACCAGTGGGACAAGGGAAAAACAGATGCAAGATCATCCCATGGTGGGTAGGTAATACACAATCCAGGAAGCACAGAGCCTGAGAATATAGCAGTTAAAAAATGAAGAGAATTTCCTTCCTTCCTTCCTTCCTTCCTTCCTTCCTTCCTTCCTTCTTTCCTTTTCTTTCTTTCTTCCTCCTTCCCTCCCTCCCTTCTCTCTCTCTCTCCCTCACACACACACACACGCACGCGCGCGCGCATACACACACACACACACACACACAGATCACTGCATTTGAAAACAAGCATTTCACCCCAAACTTGAAACAATGAAGTACTCTGGAAGAGACTATAAAGTAAGTAATTTTTAAATGATTAAACAAAAGAAGGAATACAATTCTAACAAAATAATAGATCACTCTGATTAAAAAAAAAAAAGCTGGTTTAATAAGTGGCAAATAGATCTACCAATGAAAAAATACAGTGGATGGAACTGAAAACTCAAAGATGAGGATAAACATCAGATAAGAAAAGTTAAATAGAAAATAACTGAATGGAAGAGAGATGAAGGAAATTACCCAGAATGAAGCAAAGAGAGATGATAGAAACTAAGAGGATGAGGCTAGCCGGGCGTGGTGGCGCACGCTTGTAATCCCAGCATTCGGGAGGCTGAGACCGGAGGATCTGGGTTCACGGCCAGCCTCAGCTACCTAGTGAGGCACTCCGCAACTTAGTGAGACTCGGTTTCAAAAATAAAGAATGAAAAATAGGGCTGGGGGTGTAGCTCGGAGGTAGAATGCCCCTGAGTTCAATCCCCAGTACCGCAAAAAAAAAAAAAAAAAAAAAAAAAAAAAAAAAAAAAAAAAAAAAAAAAAAAAAAAAAAAAAAGAGGATGAGGCTAAGAGAAAATAAGGTAAAATAAAAAGGTACCAAATGTGTTTAAATAGGACTTCTAGGAAGAGACTAAAACAAATGAAAGAAAAGCAATATTTGGAAAAAATAAGACGGAGAATTTTTAATTGATAAAAGACAGGATTTTTCAGACATAAGAAACAATGGTTCCTAAGCAGGGAAAATGAATTGCTTTGTGAAACTGAGACAGCAAAGACAAGAGGGACTCTTATATACAGTCCTAGAGAAAGATTACCTACAAAAGAATAATTGAACTAACAGCAGATTCCTAATCAGAATAACAAAAGGGCTACAAGAAACTAGAATATAGTATCAAATGAAAGAAAGTAAACTTTCAACCTAGATTTTCATACTCCTCCAGACCATCATTCAAGAATGAGGGTAAAATCATCTCCACTGATACAGAAATATAGGCACACATACTCACTGTGGCATTATTTATGGCAAAAATATTGAAATAGTTTAAATATCCACATATAAATATGTAGCATCATAAAAGAATGGTAACCATCTCCATGAACAGACACAGACTGATTTTCAGGAAACCAACCAGAGAGAAACAAGGACTAATGTTACATACAAACAAATAACTTGTCTATATATATATATGCTGAGGTAGAATTAGATGCCACCAAAACCACTGTTTAAAAATAGACATTTGAATGAGTTTTACTCTCTATATTATATTAATCCTGGTACTGTATACTACCTAATTTCAGAACACTTTCTCCACTCTAAAAAGAAATCCAGTCTCTTTGGCAGTTACTTCCCATTGCCTCTCTCCCCAGGGCCCCTGGAAACTACTAATCTGCTTTCTGTCTCTATGGATTTGCCTAATCTGCACATTTCATATAAATAGAATCAAAATATATGGGCCTGTGTGTCTGGCCTCTTTCACTTAGCATAATTCTGTCAAAGTTTATCTGTGCTATAACACATGGCAATATTTCATTCCTTTTTAATGGCTGAATATGATTCCATTGTATGGATATACCACACTTTGTTTACCCATTCACCTGCTGATGGACACTTGAGTTGTTTCCCTATTGGCTATTATGAATAATGGTCCTAAGAACATTTCTGTAGCTGTTTTTCTGTGAACATGTGTTTTCAGCTCTCTTCAATATGTTCTTAGGAATAGAATGGCTGGGTCATATGGTATTTCCTTATTTAACTTTTAGAGGAACTGGCAAGCTGTTTTCCATGGCAGCTGTACCATTTTACATTCCCATGAGTAATATAGAATGCTTCCAATTTCTCCACTGCTCTTCAATATTTCTTCTTTTCTACTTTTTAAAAATTATTATTGTCTTCCTAGTGAGCATGAAGAAGTATCTCATTATGGTCTTGATTTGCCTTTCCCTAATAACTACACATGCTAAGTATTTCCTCATGGGTTTATTGACCACTTGTTTACATTCTTGGAGAATTGTCTATTAAAATCCTTTACCCATTTTTAAATTAGCTTGTCTTTTTATTACTGAGTTTTAAGAATTCTTTATATATTCTAGACAACAGATCTTTACAAGATATATGATTTGCAAACATTTTCCTCCATTCTGTGGTATATGCTTATTTTAGCAAAGAAGGAGGAGGAGGAAGAGGAGGAGGAGGAGGAGGAGGAGGAGGAGGAGGAGGAGACGACAAATATACTAGAAACCTAAGAAAATGTCTATTTATGGAGGATCATTGAGATCAGGCCACAAAATACAGATTGGGAAGGGGACAGGGCTTCTCTGAGTGTATCTTTTCATGTAATTTTGACTTTTGTACTATGATAGTTGTTTTCATATTTAAAAATATATTATTAACTCAGTAGACAAAGAAGAATTTTCCTACACAGAAACAAACCCAACTGTATGGCAACTAGATAATATAGCGTACAGAAGGGAAAAAGAAAATTAAGAATGTTTAGAACTCAGTATCTGACTGTAATCTTAATGGAGTGTCTTCTAAGCACAATAAAGAGTAGAAAGAAATCTTAAATTTTTTCTTAGCAAGTCTGTAGTGGGTAGCTGTACTGGTAATAGCAACTCCACAATAACTGAGTGTGAATGACAGGATTGAGTAAATGAGTGAATATATTGATGTTATTGGGAACCAGTGTCCTCATTGTAGGTGAGGAGAGATGCAGTATGGGCTGGGGAAAGGAGAGGAAGAACTTTGGGAAAAACTAAATTGGAATTAGAGGTGCCAGCATGTGTTCATATTTTAAAAACATACACACATACACACACATTCTAGGTATGCTCACTAATACTACAGTATTTTTCTTCTAGACTCTTTCCGAGGACAGAAACATACACTTTCAGAAACAGCCTAGAAGCAACACTACTCCCAGAGTGGTGAGTAATGCCTAGTTTCCAGGCCTGGGTTTAAATACCATAAGCCACTCAAAGGAACTGTGGCTTCAGTAACAGTGGCTGATTTCAGGGCTGGGGCAGGGACCACACAGGTGACTCTAGGGCACCTCATTGGGCCAAAAATCAAGGAATACTCAAAAACATATGCAGACACAATGTGAAGATATAAGTGGCACTTTGAAGGGACTTCCAACAGCCAAAGGTTGAACAATGTGAGCATCAAATGAATAACTTAAGGATTGAATTATACCATAATGAATTAATAAAAAGAACATGAGTCTTTCCAAAGGATGAAAAAGGATAGAGGTGTGGAGGAAGAAAAGCAGTGCTTTACAAAAGAATGCTAACTAAATAAGTACAGATAAATTGGCAGAAGTTTAAAAAGTCACTTGGGTAACCATCATGGTAAGATTTGGTTCAGGAAAGAGTCTGCAATGAGTGAGTAAAGCTGTTAAGAAATGGAGTAGTCACATAGGTTTGACATAGTTTCAGAATACTAGCCCACAGAGCATTGACAAACCACAAAGAAGTGCCTCCACATTTGATAGAACCTGTTTGCTCCCATTTAACCAAATAATCACTTTACACCATTAGTAATGGGAGACACTAACATGAAGCCACTTCTGGTGCAGTCCTCTGAGAGGGGCACGGTATCACCAAGATGGTTAACCTGAATCTAATAAAGAGTAGACAATTAAATACATTCGGAACTTAAGGACGTTCTACAAAACAACTGTCTGGAATGTTCAAAAGCGTCAATGTCAAGAAAAACAAGAGGCCAGAGAACTGTTAGTTTAAGGGTAAGGAGATGGAGACATGAGAACTCAACATAGTGAATAATCCTTACTTGGATGCTGGAATTGAAAAGGAAAAAGAAAAATCCATGACAGTATTTTTGTCACAATTAGGGACATTTAGATTTGAATTATATATTAGATAATAATACTAAATCAATGCTAAATTTTTAAGGGTGTTCATTCTATTGTGGTTATATAGAATGTGCTCGTTCATAGTTGATAGATGCTGTGGAATTAGGGAGAGATGTCTGCAAAATATTCTCAAATGCTTCACTCTAAAGAGAGGGAGGGAAGGAAGGAGGGAGAGAGGAGAGAGGAGACAGGAGACAGGAGACAGGAAGGGGAGAGAGAGAGAGAGAGAGAGAGAGAGAGAGAGAGAGAGAGAGAGAGAGAGAGAGAGGAGTATATGTGTATGTGTCTGCACAGGCACATATGCATGTATGTGTGTGTACACATGAGAGAGGAGGAGGAAGAGAGGAATCAAAAATCAAAAGTAGTAAAATACTAACAATTGGTCAATCTAGGAGAAGAATATAAGATACTAATTTTATTCATCTTATATTTCTACAGGCTGATTTTTTTTTCTTTTTGTAGTACTGGAGTTTGAACCCAGGGGCATTCTACCTCTAAGCTACACCTTCAGCCCTTTTTATTTTTTATTTTGAGACAGGTTCTTGCTAAATTGTTGGCTCACCTTGGACTTTTGTTCTTCCTGCTTCAGCCTCCCAAGTACTGGGATTACAGGCATGAGCCTCCAGGATTAGCTACAGATTCAATTTTTAAAAATAAAACTGAGCAGAAAAAGAGTGAGATGAAGTAAAGATGTCTTCAGCCTTCTGGTAAGAAGGGACATATGAGCAAGGTACTCCTATAAAGAGGATGTTCAACCCTGAGGAGTGGGACAGGAGAAGCCATAAGAAGCCAACTGTGCTAGCAGATTCAACTGTGCTAGCTACGAAAAGTGACTTTATACTGTAACCAACTTGGGATTAAAAACAAGACAGAATCAGTAGAATAGATAGCAACAAGATGAAAAATGAAAGAGAAGTGGGTTAAAACTGAAGTACTAGAAGGCCTTTCATGTTCTGAACGTGTTGGTTAATTTTAGACTCTGTTGAGTCAATTCTGTATGTTAAATATTTGAGGGCATGATGGCACCCACTTGTAATCTCAGTACTTAGGAGGCTGAGACAGGAGGATGTGCAGCCTCAGCAATTTAGCAAGGCCTCTGTAACTTGTGAGACCCTGTTTCAAAATAAAAAAAATAAAAAGGGTTGGAGATGCAGCTCAGAGGTAGAATGCAATCTCTAGAATAAAAACAAATTAAGGATAATCACTTTAAAAGTGGAAATATTTATGTAAACTTAAAAAGATACAAATGATATTTTATGGAATTATGGGGAAAAATATGTACTAGAACATAAAACATGGATTAGCAGGATTAGCACCAATGTCAGATTAATGGATTCTTCAGCAAATAGGAAAGGAATCCCCATTGGAAGGGGTCAGGTTTTCTGTAAAACTGAATTTCTTTAAAATGTTCATATTTAAGTTGGGCGCAGCGGTGCATGCCTGTTAATTCCAGTGCTTGGGAAACTGAGACAGGAAGATTGCAGGTTCAAGGCCAGTCTTGGCAATTTAGTGAGTTGGCAACTAAATGAGACCCTCAACAACTTAGTGAGACTCTGTTTCAGAATAAAAAATAAAAGGGCTGGTGATGTAGCTTCAAGTTAGAATGCCCTTGGGTTCAATTCCCAGCACCAAAAAATTAAAATAAATAAGTAAATAAATAAATAAAATGTTCCTATTTATTAGATGTAGGTGTCATACACGGGCATCAAATTATAGCTTTGTACATATGTGAAGTACTTGACAGAAATTTAAGAATTCATTTAAATACTTTAAAATGTGTATGGTCAGCCAGCTTGTAAGAAGAAAGCCAAAACCCAAGAGGGAGGTTTGCAGTTGACAGGGCAATCCTGCAGCTGAGACCTGCAGCTGGCCCGAAGAGCAGGGGCAGGGAGCACCTCGGTTTGCCTGGGGTAGTCGGATCAAACACTCAAGGACATCTAACAGGTGGGCAGGGTGTTCAGGGCAATGAGAGGCAGGGCAGGCATTTCCACAATGGCAGGTGGCTGGGTGTGGCTGAGCTCTCTTGCAATGGAGTTGAGGAGCCCTGGGAAGGAGAAAGAGCCAGTGTAGCACTCAGGAGTCCAGAGCAGGGTGTGTTTCTGGAGGACTGACCCTGTGCCAGGAGACAAGCAGAGGGGTGTACATGCATGCTCTTCCTCATCTTCCCCACAGTCCTGTGATGTGGCCACTATCACTCCCTTCTCACAGACAAGAACACTGAGGTTGAGGAAAACTGACTGCTATAAGCTCCACGGCATGAGACAGATGTGAATAGGCACAGTTCTTCAACAAGATGCTAGGCAGAACTTCCTGACTGCAAGGCTCTCCCTCACACAGACAGGAACCTGCAGAGGAGGTGCAGATATTAAAGAATTAAACAGAAGAGGAACAGGGAGATGTGTCACAAAGCCCTAGTTAAGGCTATCGAGGAGGTCCCTCAACACCAGACCAACAAGAATGGACAGCTTTGCTTTCCAAAGGCAGTTTTCTCTCTCTGTTTCACTTAAAGTGTCCAGTAAAATTGGTAGGACTATAGGCTATATGATATTCTCATAGATTTGTCATGATTAAAATAAAAAGAAATGTAGGCTTGCACTGATATAATAAAACTAGATATATATATGGATTGCTTACTATATAATTGGGAAACCATCCATTCAGAATTAATGGTAATTAATTGAGGCATTAAGTGAGAAAAATCTACATTTGTTTAAAGATAAAATATTTCTCTAAGCAAATCAACAAATAAGCAAGACATTAGTGATGCCATTGGCCTAAGGGAGAATAAACTTCTTTGCATTTATAAATCAAACAAATCACCAACTATTTATCAAAACATGTTCCTAAAGAGCTCTAATTGTCAAGACTTCACTTGACAATCAATGGTGACATGATGCCTTTCACATCATAAAACTAAAATTCTAAATTAGTCACTCAACTACTTTACTAATCCAGATGACTTATCATTAGTCAGAATTATTGAGACCTTGCTCTTTTGTTTCAGAGCAATTATTTTCATAAGAACAACAAATATAAAAAAAAAGACAAATTATAAAATTGGAAAAATATTTTTAATATGCAATGTCTAAAACAAACAAAAAATGACCAAAGTGCATGAAGAATAAATAATTTTCATTGTCCCACTATAATTATCACATGCATAGATATAACTTCCTGCATATTACTTTGAAATTTAAAAAGCTAGTGAGAAAGAATTCTTGGGAGAAGAGATCTGAAGGACATAAAGGGACAGCCAGCCATTTATAGAGTGGACACCTTCCTTGTCTCCTGTGTCTCTCTTGCCTGGGAAATCTTTCCTCTACCCCAATCCAACTACCCTTGCACTCAGGGCAGCTGCCAGCCCTCATGAAGTCTTTCTGGATTCTCCCCAACAAAAAATAACGTGTTCTCACTGAATAATTAAAGTGCTATCTCTGTGCTTCCCTTCCTGCATTTAGGCCACTTCCTTTGCTCTGGGCTCCTGGAATATGAATGGCTCCCTGGGCACCTGCCGACGACGGGCCGGCGGCATGCTGGGTTCCCACTGGTGGAACAGCAGTCACACAGGAAGAAGCTCAGGGAAAGGACTCAGAAGGACAGGAATGGGCAGAAAACCAACGGATGAGGGAAGAGGAAAGAAAAGAGAAGAGAAAAAAGAGGGAGAAAAGGAAGAAGGTGAGGAAGGAAATGTGAAGGAAAGGAAAAAGGTAAAGGTGACTGGCAAGGAAAGGGACTTTGATCAAAGATGGCTAATTAACTACAGCAGTTATCTATTTTTCCTACAAGAACACACACACATGTGCACACACACACTCTCAACTTAAAATCAAACTGAATTCTATGGTGAGATGGCCATTAGCATTTAAAGAATCTTAACAAATGCGTGGACATTAAAAAGTACATAGAAATAGCAGCACTGTTCAGAACAGTCCTGGAGGGGAGAGGTGTCTATGGATGGAGTAGATACAATCATGGTTCATACATACAATGGAATATTATTTAGACTTAAAGAAAAAAAAAAAGGAAATTTGACACATGCTCCGAGAGAGATTTGAGGACATTATGCTAAATCTAATAAGCCAGTCCCAAAAGGGCAAATGATGTAGGATTCAGATTATATGAGGTATTCAGAGTAGTCAAATTCATAGAGACATGAAGTAGACTGGTGATTTCCAGGTCCTGAGGAGTTATTGTTTAATGGGTACAGAGTTTCACTGGGGGGAGATGGAAAAGTTCAAGAGATGAACAGCTGCACAACATGTGAATGCATTTTTTTTGTACTGGGCATCCTACCTCTGAGCAACATACCCAGTCTGATCTTATATTTTATTTTGAAACAGGGTATCACTAAGTTGTGGAGGGCCTCCCTATAAGCTGCTGAGGCTGGCCACAATCCTCTTGTCTCAGCCTTCCAAGTAACTGAGATTACAGATGTGTGTCACCACGCCCAGCTACATGAATGCTTTTAGTGGCACATTAAAATGGGTGAGATGGTAAATTTTATATTATGAGTATTTTACAACAATTAAATGTTTTATAAAAAGTAGGTGGATCCGGGCGTGGTGGTTCACACCTATAATCCCAGTACTTGGGAGGTGGAGACAGGAGGATCACAGGTTTGAGGCCAGCCTCTGCAATTTAGTGAGGTCCTGTTTCAAAATAAAAAGAGCTGGGGGTGTAGCTCAGAAGTAGAATGCCCTTGCCTTTGAATTAAATTCCAGTCACACACACACACACACACACACACACACACACACACACACACACACACACAATGGAAAGACTTTGAGTTTCAGCCATGATGGAGCAACAAGAACCATATTTATTCTCCCACCCTAAGGGGATAGCAAACCAGACAGAATATAGGAAAGGATGATTTTCAGGCACTGGACTACTGGACCGCAGATAGCATAGGACCTTGATCCTCAAGTGAGAGAAAACCAATGACTGCCCAGACACTGCCTTGAAGGAGTTTCTGTTTCAGGGTGAAGGAACCTGACAGATCCCAGTGGGACTTCTGAGTGGAAGGACCAGAGTTCAGAGTTTAGGGAGGTCCAGGGGACTAAAGCTTGTGGCATGAAACCCTAAAGAGGAGACAGCTCAACAGGAAGAACTTCAGAGATCTGCTGGCCCCTCCAGTCTTTCACTGGGTGCTGCTCTGTGCACACGTGCAAAGAAACCACCAAGGCCAGGAACAACAGGAGGAGGCAGTCTCCCAAGGCTCCGTGCAAAGCCAGAAAGAGTTCGTGGTCCACTCACGGCTCTGGCACATGGGGCCTGGTGTAGAGTTTATCCCTGGCAGAGCAGTGCTGCAAGACATGCTGAAGGAATGCCTTTGGGCAGAGAGAAACACTGCCAGACAGGAGGCTGGATGGACGCAGGGGAACACAGAGCACCAGAAATGGTGTATCTGTGAGCAAATATGCAAGAGCTTTGTTTCTTGTTAAAAAAAAAATCTCTTTAAACATAAAAAAATCAGTAAAGATATAGAAGAACAGCACCATCAACCAGTTTGACCTAATTGATATTTACAGAACACTCCACTGAACAACAGTGAAATACTAATTCTTTTTAAGTGCACGTAGAACATTTGCCAAGATCTTGTGGGCCATAAAGCAAGTCTGGATGAGTTTAAAAGGATTAAAATCATGCAAAGTATGTTCTCTGGCCACAACAGAATTAAATCAGAAATCAATAACATAAAGACATCTGGAAAATCCCCAAATAGTTGGGATTTAACAACATACTTATAAATAACCCATGGGTCAAAGGAGAAATTATAGAGGAAATTAGAAAATATTTTGTCATGAACAAATGAAAATCTAACAGATCAAAATTGAGGGATGCACCTAACGTAGGGCTTTAGGGATATTTATAGCATCAAGATATACTAAAAAAAATTACATTAGAAATTTTATGTTAGAAAAGAAGAAAGGTCTGAAATCAATGACCTAAGTATCCACTTTATGCAAGTAATACACAAAATACTATAGGATTGTGCAATGAAAAGAGAGGGTGTGCATCCTTCAGCATGTGGGCATTTGTCCTCATTTTCCCTACTTCATAATCACAAGATGGCTGCACTGTTTCCAGCTTTACATCCATGCTCTTGAAGAAGGGAAAATAGCAAAGTGGTTTTAGCCACATCCTTCCCTTTCTATTCTAAACAGAAAACATTTCTGGAGGTTCTTTCAGATCTCCAATAAATTCTCATTGGCCAGAACTCTGTTACACGGCCATGTCTTGCTGGAAATGTGTAGGGATTGAGATCTGGTCAAACTATAAAATGTCATACAAGAGTGCGGGATTAATATCACTATGCTACCCATAATTAAATGCATGATGCATTTAATTAAATGCACTGAAAAACTGAATCTATGGGTATTAAGCCTCCGAATTGCTGTTTGTCATGATCTTTCTTCAGCTACAACAATTTCTTCCATATCTGTTGGATATTTTGTGATATGCTTCTTAGCCTATAATAGAAAATTTTACTCTATTAAGTAAAATCAGAACTTTTATAGGAACGAATGAGCCAAACATATAGTAGAGTCATCCTGATAATCAAAAGCCAGGAAATAAAGATAACATCATTCTGCTTTTGTTTCAAAATGCACCTTGCAGAGAGTGAAGTGCATTTATTTTCTGTGGCTGTGATGCCCTGACTATGCAGCTGTTCAGGAAGATGCACTGATGGAGATCATGGAGCTTCTCGAGGCTGGGCATCATGGTTCAGGGTTCCCTTCAGGGACTGGTCCATCTTGGGGGCATTTTCCTGGACATTCCATTAAAGCTTTATGTGAAGGAAGCCCTACTCCTCACCATCCCAGGGGTCTTGGACCAGTGCTCTGCAAAGGCTGTGAAGAGGTTTGGGGGCAGACAAGAAACACAGAACACATAGTTTTATTTAGACATAAACCACTGGGCATCCAGATTCAGTTTTTGCAGCCCCCAAGCCACTAAGGCTACAGGGGAAGCTGTTGGACTTAGCAGGAGCCATGCTCGTTTTAAGACTCTTCCTGATTTAAGTCACGGGGAGAAGTAAATTACATTTTATGAAAGCTTTGACTTTTAATACTATCGGCAGTATATTAAAATGTTCTAAAGATTATTTATGGTATATATTTTAAAAACTGGTCCAACTGCAATGATGGAAAGCAGAGAAAGTGTGGGGTGTAAAGTGCTTAAGGTGCTCCTTGCCACACTGAATACAGGAAGGCTCTGGAGACGCTGCTGACAAACTTCTCACGTCTGTCATGGAGTTCCTCTTGGATCTTAAACATCTCTGCAGTGCTGCCTGCTGGGAAGCCAGCAGGATATCGCTGTCAGTTGAGAGCGGAGGTGCAGAGAGGAGAATGCAGGCCAAGTGTCTGGATCCCATGTCTTCAGCAACATGACACACAGAAGCTTTAGAAGATTAGCTCAGTGTACCCCTAGCTCAGTGTTCCTCATGTGACCCAACTCTGCTCCTCCAAGGCAACTAACTTCTGCACAAATATGGTGGGAATTAATAATTTTCATTCCGACTGCTACTACTGTTTGCTTGATATCTAAGTGATGGTAATGATTTTTTAAGTCTCACTTGATTTGTCAGGACCAAAGGCTGAGTGGATCAATCTTGACTTTATAAATGAAGAAATAAGCAGCCATTTCACAGATTTCGGGAAAATAATGTTTTTCCTTATTCTCCAACCTAAAAGGCCAAGGATTGTTAAAATTTCTTTCCCTGTTTGAGTAACTTAACTCTTCAGAAATCTACTTAGCAAATTAGTGATTCCAGATTGTTCAAATAGCATGCTGCCAAATAAAAAATGCACCCTAAAGCAAAGGGTACATAAATGCTTTGTGATGTGAGAATTAGAAGCAACATTTGAAAGTAAATCTGTAGAATACTTAATACTGGTCCAAGAAAACCAGTTAGACAAAAAGACTTCAAAGGCAAACAAGTGGCTCAGGAGTCATAATCAGTGGTGGGGAGGGCGAAGCCAGCACCTGGGATCATGAAACCACCACCATCTGAGGAGGGCCAGGAAGACCAGGGTGAGCAGCCAGGAAGCAGGGCAGGAGCAAGACGGTTGGTGGATCCTGCATATTTGCAGACACTTGTAGCATGCAGATCTCCATGGCCCTGCGATGATGAACCCTGAGTCTAAAAGCACTCCCTCTTGTCTGCCTCCTAACCAGAGCTGCTGAAGTGGACTCAGAGGACAGGTAGGGGGTGATGATTGCAGAAAACCTAACATCCACTGAATGCCTGAAGGAGCACAGAGCTGCAGAGGACATCAGGCTTAGTTACCGGAGACCTGCTGTTTGGAATAATAAGGGCCACCAGCATCGCACACAGGGTTCATCTGTTCTTACCACAGAACCATGGGATGGGTACTGTCACCCATCATGTACATCTGGGCACATTAAGCTCAGAGCCAGGAAGCAAACTCCCCAGAGCCATTCCAAAGAAGAGCTGGTAATGAGAGCTTCCCCCAGGCGTCTGGCTAGGCATCCTCAATCCCAACCACTTGGCTTTGCTGTCTCTCAGCCAAAGCAGAACTGGGGCCAAAGCTCACTGGAGAAGGCGTCAGGCTTGATGCAATGAAAGAGTCTCCTAAGAGTACTATGGTTTGGATATAGGGTGTCCCCCAGGAAAGCTCATGTGTATACAACATGACAATGGGTAAATCCATTGGTGAATTAATAATTTGAATGAATTTACCGGGTAGTTACTGTAAGCAGTAGGGTATGACTGGAGGAGGTGGGTCAATGCCCTGCAGCCATGTTAATGCCTTGGAGCCAACCAACCATGGACTGTACCTCTGACACTCCAATAAATCTTTCCTCCTCTAAGTTGTTATTGCTTGGTGTTTTGGTCACAGTGATGAAAAAAGCTGACTAATACAAATAGCAACATCTTAAAATAATAATACTAACAGCTTCATGAGTTAAGTGCAACTATGCTCATTTCACAGATAAGGAAACAGGGTTGAAGACAGCTCATACTGCCACATCTGGCAAATGGTGGAATGGGGTTCACACTCAGCTGCCATATTCCTGAACCCTGGGCTCTTTCTGCTTCAGACCCCACATCTAGGAATTCAGCATACTCTGTGCCATGCAAAGTGGATGGGTCACAAATCAGAGTGCCATCCTCCCGAGCAACCAAGAGATGCTAAATCCAACTCTTTGTTCATGTGGAAGGGGAAATTGAGGTCTGCAGAGAATGTGGCCACCTCAGGTACAGGGGGAAGTGATGGCTGAGCTGAGGCCAGAACTTGTGCATCTGACCCCCGCCCCCATACACACAGGGTTCTCCACTGGGCTGAGCTGCAATTATAGTGGGACACCACCTGAGTCATAGATCCTCTGGTCCCATAGTTTATTATCACACTCATGCTTCTGCCTCTATAAGGATGCAATGCAGGTGTTCTGATGTGAGGCATGATGATTCATTGTGGTTTCTTCCTGGAGCCTGTACCTGTGAGACACTGTCTTATTTATGCATAACCATATGACTACTCCCTGCCCTGCTGATGACTTCTGAGCAAGTGAAGGGTACCTGCCCACTCAGTGAGTCAGGGCTTGCCACGTGGCATATGGGAGAAGGCAACCGCATGCTGGATCCCAGCAGAGGTTTTGGAGATATTTTAGGTTCCACTTTCCTCTGGATCTCTTGCCATCTACCAGAGGCACACAGCCCAGATGGTGGCCACTCACAGGCTCAGTTTTGGCATGAGAAGACAAGGAGAGCACAGCCAGGCTTGGAAGAGCCCCAGCTGATGTGCAGGACTCTTAAGTGAAAAATAAATGTCAGCTGTCATGAGTTCTCATAGCAAAGGATGACTCATACTGAAGTTGGTACATAGAAGTAGAGGCTGCCACTACAAAACATGAAATGTGGGGTGCAGGTTTTGGGTTTATGTATGGGAAGCCAGAAACTCTTCACAGAAAGTTGAAAAAATGGCAACCTAAGGTATGCATGTTGAAAACATTTGGAGAAAAAAAAAAATTCCCCAGAGAGGGGAAAAGGAGGCTTAAGGAAGGAAACAGACCAAATAATATGTCCACATATGAAGGTATCACTAACACCCTTACTAGCATGTACAGGGAAGGAAGAGAGTGGTAGTGGGACAGGGTTAGGAGGGAACCACACATTGAGGTATTGTGTGCATATACAAATGAAATGTTTTGAATCTCACTGTATAATCATATTGCACCAGTAAAATTCTAAAAAAATAAAAATACTATTATTAGCTCAAAACAAACAAATCATCTGTGATAACTTAGAAGGTAGAAAATGCACCCACTCACCTTGTTTTCAAAACAGAATGTGTCCCATGTGAGCTGGTTGTTGTAGGATATCTTTGATCGTGTGCTACAGGAAAGGAATGTGCCCTCAACCCCATAAGGCATGCCCTACTGCTTTGAAAACACAATTGAAAGAGAACACCAAGAATCCAAAAATTCTAGGACTCGAAGGATTTGAAAATGGACCTGTTTCTTACCAAATTAAAGTTGTCCACGGAGGCCCAGTCTACCAGCAAAGACCAAATAAAAGATATGAACATCATTCCTTTTGTTGAAATCTCTAGTTGGATTAATGTGGTCCCTAAAGAAATTGTTCAGTTGCACGAAATGGCCTGAGGAAAGAGACACAGAATTTGGTCTCTCGGGAGCATGACAAGTTCAACCTCCTTGTAACTGAGTTGAGAGAACAGAACTGAAAATAACGGCAGGAGGACCACATGCACACGGAGATGATGGGAATGAAACATTAATAACAAGCATGACAGCTTCCAAAGAGACGAAGCCCTAACCACGCCTGGAGCCTGGATCAAAACAGACTGTACCACTGGAGCTCTAAAACCACCCTGGATGCTCATTTTTTTCTAGGGCAGGAAACAGAGTAAGAGATCTCAGTCATCAAGGACAGCCTGTCTTCTATGCCTTCATTTGAGAAGCCATAGAGGAGGACAGATGATGTGACTTTAAGGGCAGATCCAGAGCCAAACAATGGACTGGGAAGTCCTTCCAGGAACAGATAGAGACCTGAGCAGGAAGCACTCCCTACTCCCAGCCTAGGAGTCCCCCAAATATTTTCCCAGAAGGGTATTAAGACTGACATGAACTGCTGTGGGTCTCCTTCTTTCCTCTTTCTAAGGTGTTTTTATGTATCCTGTC
This sequence comes from Graphiurus murinus, assembly GCA_004027655.1. Lineage (NCBI taxonomy): Eukaryota > Metazoa > Chordata > Mammalia > Rodentia > Gliridae > Graphiurus > Graphiurus murinus. The sequence goes on from PVLC010004377.1 coordinate 53,663, forward strand.
TTTGTCCCTCTCTCCCCTCTGGAGCTTGAAGAACATGCTCAGACAGTGGCTGTTCTATAGGAGCTGGGGACTCACAATGAGAAACATGCACCCTGGCTAAGATTAAGCCAGCCTGGCCAAGCACAAGAGTCACAGCTGACTGGCAGACTCAGATCTAAGCCTCTGAAAGTATGAGCTTTTTGTTACACAGCAAAAATTGACTGATACAAAATTCAAGCATAATAATAACAGAAAATAAAGTGTTATGCATGGGGAATCAAGTGCTATCTTCTCTCATAATTGTAAACAGCAACTTTGGTAAGTAGGAATATAATCCAACTTACATAGGTAACTTTAAATTTTAGGGTAGCCATATTTTAAAAAGCTTTTAGTTGGGTGTGGTGGTACACACCTGTATTCCTAGTACTTGGGAAGCTGAGACAGGAGGATCATAGGCTCAAGGCCAGCCTCAGCAACTTAGTGAGGCTATCAGCAACATACTGAGACCTTGTTTTAAGATAAAAAACAATCTAAAAAAATATGAATAGGGTGTATCTTGGAGATAGAATTCCCCTAGGTTCAATTTCTAGTACCACATACACACACAAAAGTTTTTAATAAAAAAGTAAAAAAAATTAATAATCATATATCTATCATTTCAACATGTAATATAAAAACATAAACATGAGATAGTTTATATTTTTGTTGATACTAAAGCTTCAAAATCAGATGTGTATTTTACACTTATAAGACCTATCATTCAATTTGGGCAAGGCACATTTTTAAGTGCTCAATGAGAACATGTGACAATTGATAACCATACTGGATTGTGCAAGTCTAGACAATGATTCTCCTGACTAGAACTTCCACAAGTGAAAAGAGCACAGATTTGGGCTCAAAGGAACAGAGTTCTAGCCTTGGCTCAGCTACCAGCTGTCTGGGGATTGAGCAGGGATAGGTCTAAAAGCCATCAGTAGTGTGAGGGTTTGGATCATCAACCAAGTCTCTTTCTGGTTTCAGCAATTAGGAAATATCAAACCAATACTGACCATTGCATCATTTTTATCTTCTTATCTGTTAAGGATAGAAACCAGCTCTGGATAACTTGTGCGAAGGCTACGTGAAGAGGTGGGGCATCTCTTGGGAGTTTTCAGGGGTTCACAAAGTCAGTAAGAGGCAGCTGACCAGCTTTGGGAGGTAGACCGATGTCAGCTAAGTTCTCTTTGGAACAGTCATCACAACCACCATTTCCTAGTAGAAATAGTCTGGACACGCTGTCCCTGGTGCACCACCAAGTTGGATTCTAATGCACTGCAGTTACCATAAAGGAGCCCAGTCCTCCCTTGTCCTTCTGTCACCTCTCTACACTTGTGTTCTGGGAATGCCAGGCCTAAGCCTGATCCTGGATGCCAGTGGTCAGGGTAGGAGGATGCCTTCCCAGGTGGCAGCTTCCCCGGGGCCAGTAGCTCTGGACACAGATACTATCTGAATATAAAGAAGAATTAGGAATTCAATAAATACTATGATGTTCTCAAGGACCCTACTATTTGGTTGAATCTTGGAGGCATTGATTAGGTATCATTTTCCATCTTAATTATTTTAAGGCTTTAAGAGAGTTAAAAGCTAGTGAGTTTTCTGAGCTTCAAGGTCCCAGAGGGTAGAAGGACCATAGGTGATTATGCCAGGATCTTTGAAGTAGTACCAAGTTGTATCAACATATTTCATTAAAACATTAATAGTCACAAAATTATACTATTTCCAGATCTCCACTTTTTAAAAAAATCAAATTTCATAGTTCCTTTTAACATTCTTGCTTACAGATTCATTTCTAGGTAAAAGGAGAAACTAAAATGAACATAGCATATCATATAGAATAAGAGAAAAATGATTCTAAAGATGTGAAAACCTTGCCAATTCTGCACCAATAACTTACTGTGCACAATGGCTTCTCATAATATGTGCATTCTTCTTCCCAGTATTTTGTACTTCTGTACAATGTAAAAATGAAATCTACTTCTCTACAAATACTTATAACCCCAAATTAGATCTGCACTAAAACTTTAACATTCTATTCATGTGTAATTTGTCAAAGTCACTCCTATTGTAGTGATATTGCTATTGTTTTGTGATGATATACTGTACGAGATGCCATTATCCAGAAATTACATTCTGTGAGCAATGAATACAGTAGCAGTCTATTAATGCATCACCATTGAGTTATTTAATACATTTTCTCCTTGGATCCTCAGAGGCTTTTGCAAATCCATTCTGTACATCTGAGCAAATAACAGCATAAGCCTTCCACAGGTGGGGCATTGCTCCCATCCTACTTGGCCCTCAGTAGAAGCTATCTGCCATTCCATACCAGAGGCTGGACCATGGAGTGGGATGGGGCAGTGTTATGAAAACAGCATCGGGCAAGTGACAGCACATTCTCAAGTGGAACCAGGAATTATTTCCATGGTTTTCACAACAATAGCTGAGTGAACAGATGTAAGGGTATGATTTCCTCCTGTATCAAATGGAATCTGTGCAAGTCAGACAGAAGGCATGGAGCCTATTACTCACTGGGGAAAGGGGAAAGCTGAACTTGAACTGTTCACTTAAGTAAAAGAGCTGGTACCTCCCTGACTTCTGTCTGTCTCCTTTCAGTTGAATTATATTTAAAAGAAATCTATACCATTTGGAAACTTGTTTAATGTGAAAATGGGCGAGAACTACATAATTTTTGTAAAACAATCAGACAGAAAGAAGAAAGAGAATACACCAAGACTAAATGAAAATCTGCAGCATCCAAGACTAACAGATCTTACATCTGTTGCTGGGGAACAAACGATTATTAAAATAGACATTAAAATGCAAGATTTTTTAAAAGTTATTAGGTTTCAAAGCAGCCCTCAGAACAACTATTGACTACTTCCCCAGGATGGTATTCCATGCCAATGAGATTTACCCCCAACTAGAACTTGGAGGGATAGAAAAGAAAAAAAGATGTGACAACTAACAGGATGCACAGTACTCATCTGCTTCAAGAACCACTACATCCTGGGAAACAGGACAACATGCTTTTTTTGTTTTGTTAAATAACCAAACAAATGTATTTTATCAGCAATAGCAACCTTGGTTCTGGGCATTTCTGAGGAATTAATGAGCAACTGACATTTACAGCCTAAGGCAAAATTCTTCCATCCTTTTAGAATACCCCAGGAAATGCCCTAGGCAGACCTTGATCATGATTGCTTAATTATTATTACTTCTCTCCTGAGAAAGACATTGGGAGTACTGCTAATATCCAGTGGTCCCTCCCCATCCTATCTGGGCACAGGGGAGGCTGCACTTCTTCGCTTCCTTGTAATTAGCTGGGACTGCGTTTTGGTTGATGATATGGAAATGGAAACAGTCATTTTTGGATTGAACTAGTGAAAGCCCAGCAAGCATCTCCAGTCATTCCTGTGACCTCCATAGCTGCTGGTGAACTTGAGATGGAGGAGCCACAAGATCAAAGCAGTCTGTGATGATCCCCGAATCAACACATGGGTGTGCAGTGGACTCTGCACCAGTGGGAAACTCATGTTGTGTTGAGCCACCAAGTATGTGAAGCTCTGTACACCAGCAGCAAGGCCTCCCTACCCATCATACAAAGTACAAACTGAAAATGTGTCACTCCGATTGGAACACGTCCTGGCCTCACTGGTGTCTCTTCAGAGTGGTGCCGTATATTGAGAGTGGACCTTTGCAGCAAAGTCAAGCGGAAAAAATACCCTCCCCCAGACACAGGTGAGCACCAAGTTCACCCAGCAACTGGTGCACTGGTGGGAAGGGAGAGAAGAGAACACCAATGACTTAAAGTGCGGCCTAAAGCAAGAACCTTCACCCCTGACTCAGTTTTTCTGTGGAATGAGAAGCGTGCAATGGCCGGCGCAGCAGATGCCCGCTCCTCCCTTCTGGCCTCGAGGCACAGAGCCAGCAGCAGCTTCCTCTGGCTAGCATCTGCATCTCTTTGCCTCACTGCTTTCTCTGGTGGCTGGAGCCTGCTCTGCCTTCATCCACACTGGCCAGATGTGCCAGAGAATCAGCACCACATATGTGCAGCTGTCGAGCCAGCGATGGCTGCTTGGAGTTGGAGAGCAGCATCCTGGGTCCTCCCTTATCCCTGCAGTGGGACAACCCCAGGTACAAATTTTGCACTGGCTCCCATAGTTCCAGGGGGATAAAGCCACTAGCCTGCTCCACAGTGAGCCTCTGATTGGCCGCTTTCCCTGGGCCACATGTCACTCCTGTCCTGGGATCACCTCCTAAATAAACGCCTGATACTGAGAGCCTTGTCCCACTCAATGCCTCCCAGTCAACTGACACTCAGAACTCAACCTCAGGGGAGAGTGAGAAAATCCAGAGCAGAACAACAAAATGCACACACCTCTGTGCCTCTGGAAAGTGCTTCGTAAAAGTTAGATTTGTTAACTCCACTGCTATTTATTATGGATATGAGGAGGAAACAGGACAGAAAAGGCTTTCAGAAAATTGTTCGACTAATGCAGGTTGGCGTTGTGGAATAATGGGAAACAAAGTAGGCCAGGAATTAACTGAATAATTAAGCAACACCTATCTTATTTGTGGAAAGGTAGGATAATAGACTCCCTGGCATTCGCCAACTTAGGAGAGAAGGCAGGGGCTCACAGGAGCACCTGGGGCACCATGGAGAGGGGCAGAGGGTGGGCCCGACTTGCGGCCTGGGCTGTCTGGACAGTAGCATCAGTGAGGATTTTGAATGCTGCACAAAGACACAGAGCTTGTGTATGATGATGTGTAACAAGCATACATGGCCTGAAGGGTCTGCCTTGTGTTCTCTGCAAAACATGGGGAATGTGTGTGATGGTGACTTGGGGAACTCTGTGGTTGCAGGCCCCAGTCAGTCTGCATGTGTCACTCACAAAGCAGTCAGCCCTGAGTGATCTCTAATCCATTTATAGTTTTCCTCAAATCTGCCAAGGCAGGCAGTCACAGCCCAACATGCCAGGTCATCCTGCCCAAACTTGTATTGGCCATGCTGCATCCAGAGAGGTAGAGCACCCCATGTGCAGGAGGAGCAGGCTCAGGTACCCCAAACCCGTCAGTGTGGGGGCTGCTGACAAAGAAGAGGCACATGGAAGGTCCAGGGAGATCACCTTCCTCTCTCCTTTCCAGCTTGCCCAGAACCACGCCAAGGAAGGCCATGCCTCAGGAAAGAGCCCCACCTACATCTGCAGTGACTGCTAGAGTGTCGCCTTTGCTTCCTAAGCAGCCAGAAGGAGCCAGGCCACATGCACAGTGTGTTTATGAGCCATACTTGCTTCATATCAAGTGGGGAGAGTGCCAGCACAGTTCCTCAGAGCTGGAAGGACTATCCCTGGGCTGGGCAGGCCTTGCCTCAGCTCAGGTGTCTTTCTCCAGTCCCTAGAACACACCTGGCACACAGTAGGTACTCAAATATGACTAAAGGTGGGCAAGGTACTAATCTCTCTGAGACTAAGTTTCCTCACCTAAGAAATAAAGCTAACTGCTCCTATGATTTAAGGTTGTTGTGAGGAGTTAAAAAGGCATAGGCCAAATGCCTGGACCCTAGTAACACTCACTAACCAAAAGCACAGATACCAAAGGAAGAGTTTCAGTGGATTCAGTTCAAATGCTCAACACACTTTTCATGTGTCAGGCACAAAGCATTCAAGCGCAAGAGGCCCTCAGTGAGCTCCAATCTTGGAAGATTTGAAATATGCATGCCCATCCAGAAGCAATAAACAAAGACATCATTTACAAGACTGTGTCCACTCTGAATACCTGGTCAAGAGCTCAGACTTTGGACTTTCACCTTTTGGCAATGGGAAATCACTAAGAATTATTGTTAAGGGTGGTGATTTGGTCATATCCATGTTTTAAAAGGAGGATCCTCGAGGCTGTGTGGAGGTTTGAGTAAAGGGGGAAAAGCTGGAAGCAGAACAGTGAAGACATTATATCATTTAGGGAAAAATGATGAGACAAGAAAGGAGAAGGCAGCAGGAACAGCAGGAAGGACAGACTTTGGACCCACCATGCAGTAGAGGGAGGAAAATAGCGAATATAGAGGGACAGAGGTCCACAGAATGGCACTCCCTCAGCTTCTGATTCTGTCTTAGGACAGAGGTCAAGGGCCTTCATAATCTGGCATCCATAGTCGTTCAAGGCTCAAAGTTTTCCCTTGGCCCCCTTGAGCCCTAGTTTCCTTTGAAGGTGAATTTCTGGAACTTGTCTTGCAACTAGGCAGCCCCAATTAATGCGCCCTTTCTCTCCTCTCTCTTCTCTTCTCTTCTCTTCTCTTCTCTTCTCTTCTCTTCTCTTCTCTTCTCTTCTCTTCTTCTCTCTCTCTCTCTCTCTCTCTCTCTCTCACACACACACACACACACACACACACACACACACACACATATGTACATAGGTGCACATACACCTGAATTAATGTATGGAAGACAAACATACAAAGGAGCATACTCTCCTAATATATTCCTCCCCTGTACTCTTATTGAGTAGAGCAGTTCAGTCTTATAAATTCCACAAAGGCAGAGAACAGGGATATAAACAAGTTCTTCAACTTTTAAGAAGCTTTCCCCCAATAAAATCATAGGAGGAGTCCCAATATAGGAAAGTAGAAAAGCCAGGGCAGCCTGATTGAAGGGTGGGTGGGTTGGCTACTGGCTCCCAGGGAACCTCTGCTTTCCTCCAGGTGCCTGCCTAGAGCTCTGGGTCCCAGGGAGAACCCAGTGGAAAGGCCCCTGGCTCCAGATCCTGTGCCACTCACTCAGTGTGGAAGTTCCTGTGTTCCAGTTCCTTATGAAAATCACATCTGTGTGACCCTTCTAGCCAACATGTCTACTGATCTATAGAAACGGGGCAAAGACTTCATTACTGAAATTAAGCTGAAGGGGAATAAGCCAGAACAACCTGTTAGGTGTGTATGACTACACTGTTTTCTGCATCAATATGAGACAGTAACTCATATTGTCCAAGAGTAACTCATGTTGCCTTCTTTTTAAATTATTTTTAATTCAGCTTCACTCATTTTAACTGTTCAAATGAATTGCTAACAAGGTTTCAAGGCAAGTCCTTGCTAAGTCTGCTTTCATTAAAAAAAAAAAAGTTCATTTGTAAACAGTGACATCAGTGGTACCTAAGTCCTTAAACATCGTTTTCTCATGTAAGGAGGTAAAGCATGCTCCTGCCTTGCTATTTACTTTCTGAACTGGCTCCATATATAAGTTTTCCATGGATGGTGCAAGGGTAAATTTCATCCCAGGCCAGGTCAGATAATCATAAATTCTAAATGACTGGAGTCAAATGGATATATTTGCCAAGTCCAAGCACAGATTCTAGGAGGGGGGAATCAGTGTCTGAGGTCAGATTTAAAGGAGAGAAGAAAGAGAAAAGCCCTCCCAGAGACAGAGGGTCTATGCCCAAGGGTCTCATGGTTCCTGCTGGCCTTGACCTTCCTCTATCTATCCCAGGTCACCCTGCCTGCAGCATCCCAGGAGGGAGGGCATCTCATTTGGTCTTCCACACCTCCCTTCCCACACTGCCCCAAGCTTCTATTGCTCACTTTGAAATGTGAGGTGAAGTTGGACTTCCAAGACAGTCTACCTAATGCATGTGTAAGGATCTGTAAGTAATAACCATTCATGCCGACACGCTGGGATAAGGTCTCACAAAATGGTCCTGAGGCCTGTCTGCCATAGTGGAGGTTCTTGCTCCTGTTGTTCTCAAGGGTGGAGTAGACAGCTGTTTGCCCCTCCTGTCTCCCACCCAGAACCTCATGTGGATCTGAAGCCAGCGCTCAAGGCCTCCTTCGGCTGGCACTTCTCCAGGATAAATGACCCATGCTGCAGAAGGCCTGCCTTCCATACCAGATGTGGCAGAACCCTCAGTGGCTCGCGGCTTGCTCTCAGCTGCTGATCTGTGTCCCTTTGTGAAGGCCATGCCAGCTCTGTTGCCCTGGGCAAGGGAATGTGTTTTGGGGGAAAACCAAGTAAGAGGAGGAGGTAGAAGGAGGAGCCAGCAGCCTTCTGGGATTTCATTCAGGTGTTTCGGGGCTGAAAGGTTTTTGTTTGTCACCTGGAGTGTTCTTAAAAAAAAAAAAAAAAAAAAAAAGCAACAGATCATTGTTTTAAAATGTCGCCACACATCTGTGCATCTCTGCACTTGTATTTTGATTTTGGCAGCCCTTCAGAGAGGCACCAGAGTTCGTGCAGGGGCTGAGTGCCCGCCGCCCCGGCACCGCAGCTGACTGGCGCTGACCCTCTGCTGTGTTGTCTAACTACTAATCAGAGGGTCACAGAGCTCACCTTTGACCGGCTGCTGTGGCTCACCCCTGCATTTTCCCATCACTGATTGCTATGTATGGCTGGGCCCAGTCTCCACCAGCTGTTATGAATTTATTTCTACTAAGGCTAATGTTTTAAACCTTTTTGTCTGCAATTGGGGCCCACCTGATCATCCTGAGGTCGTGGAACCTGTTCCTGTCCCTGAGGAGTACGATGTGCATTCTGTTCATTAAAAGCCTTTTCACAGTGACATCCTTACTATCAAAGGGCACAGGGATGATTGACCTTGGCATCCAGGATTAAGGCAGCATTATTTTTCTTGATTACCAGCAGCAGAATAGAAGGGAAATTATAAAGCCATTGAGAGGATTAATATGGCCTTGATCTCTCTCTCCTGCTCTTTATCTCAAGTGATTAAAATTCTGAAGGGAAAAAAAAATGGTCATGTAGCATACGCTGGCTGCCACAGACAGATACGATATCAGCACCACGCATCAGCTCACGGTGACAGCCGCACAGAGGTTAATTATGCATGCTGTATATAGTTTTAATCACTTTAATCAGAGCACTGTTCCGCTACAGCCCAGGCTATAACTTCTCTACAAGCAGGATAAGCTTTTCAGGCATGGTGGTGTTTGTGTAGGGGAAGAAAAGGGGAGAAAAATGGTACATTAACCACAGAAAGGAAGATAATGCAAAAGCTATTGACTGAACAACAGGATTAAATCCAGTGTCCATCATGGAGACGCCGTGAATGGCTAAGTGAGGCTAAGCACAGGGGTAGGAGTGTCACTGGCCACGGGTGCATAACTGGGGCTTTCTCTGCCAAGATTCTGAGGCACAGGCTGGCCCCCTGGAGAGGGCATGACACTTAGGTGTCAGGGGCACTGGGGTCTTGGTCTGCTAAGTCCTGAGGCCACAGGCAAGTGGCGGAGCCCTGGGTCCTAGCTGCCACCTGGCTGACCACCAGATGGTCTATACAGGAACCTCTCAGGCCCACAAGCCTCTCAAGGGCAATGCCCACACTGTCCCTTCATCCTTTCGTTTACCTAGCAACTGCAGGTTCATGCTAATGATGACTTGTACTAAACCATCAGCTCTGACTTGTACCAAACTAATCTATTCTGTTTCATGCCACAGCAATGAACTACCAATCACATGCTTTTGAAAGCTACCCTGTTTGCCCTTCCAACTTCTTGGTTTGGCTTCACTGTTACATAGTAAGAATATTGAGAAACCTTTTTGGTGTTGTGGAGAATTTCAAATTATATACTATATATACTAGAGTTTCAAACTATATTACTCCATACAGAATTAAGGTGCTCCCCGACTTACAATGAGCTACACATCTTGATAATCCATCATAAGTTGAAAATATCAACAATGTGTTTCATACTCCTAAGTTACTGATCATCACAATTTAGCAATGCTGTATAGGTGGATCTCCAGCTGTTTACCTTATGACTACATGGCTGACTGGGGGCTGCAGCTCACTGCCACTGCCGGGCACCCAAGAGACGATGGTACCACATATTGCTACTGGGAAAAGATCCAGATTCAAAATTCAAAGTAGTTTCAGCTGAATATGATTCACTTTTGCACCATGGTAAAGCTGAAAGATTGTTAAGTCAAACCATCCTTGGTCTGTATTACAAATTAACTTCCCTTAAAGAAAAGTAATTGTAGAAGAGAGGAGACCAATTGGGTAATTCTCCCAAAGAGAAATTATTGGCCATCTGATATAAAAGTTGTCTTCCAAGAGAATCTCAGGACAATTTTACCATTTTCATTATGATCATCTGTAATAGAAAATGTTAATAAGAAGTAATTTTTTGATCTTGTCCTGGCTGGTGATTACATAGGCATTTACCTGGTGATAATTCATTCAGCTGAGATCTTTGTACTTTACCATATGCATGTTGTAGTTCCATTAAAAGAATTTTAAATGTCACAGGGCAGCTGTGATGTTAGGAGAAAAATAACATTTCCTCTAGGATAAAAATGATGACTACTTCTTCCATTCTTTCCTTTCCTTACTTTTTTTTTTTTTTTGTGGTACTGGGGATTGAGCCCAAGAGTGCTCTACTACAGAGCCACATATACCCCCAACTTTTTAAATTTTTTATTTTGAGGCAGGCTCTTGCTATTTTGGTCAGGCTGACCTTGCACTTGCTATCTTCTTGCCTCACCCTTTGGAGTTGCTGGGATTATAGGCATGCACCACAGCACCCAGCATGTTTACTTATTGTTTAAATAACTGAATGTTTAAACTTCAATATGAAGAACATTTTAAAAGATACTATTCAATTTTTGGGAGGAAATGCTCTTAATTACCAAGGAATGTAGAAATATATTTATTTTACTCAAAAGTGCCTAAATGCAGAGATATGAACACTACATATACTTTAACGGAAGTATACCTTAGCCTTCCACAAGTGAATTTGGTGATATATCTCATTTATTAAAATGCATTTCCTCTGTTCCAGCAAATTCATTTATAGGAATACATTCTAAGAAAATAGCTTGCATGTATGAAAAGATGTACATATAAGGCAATTCACTGGAAGTCATCTAAATACTATTGATGGCCAAATCTATTTGGAAGGTCTACGTGTGCCATGCAGTGGTGTTACTGATGTGCAAATATGCCTGTGCTAGAACATGAAGTTAGAAGGAGGCTACTACAGATGATCTTTCCTGTGACACCCACTCTATTATACCCTCTGCACTTTCACAGAAAAAGGCGTGGAACGATAGCTTAAAAGTTATGTGTGACAGGACTGCAGATGTTATATTTCCTTTTCATATTCAATATTCTCTCATTTTTTTATACTTTTACAATGAAAACAAAAACGGGGAGATCATCTCAAGATTTTTAGTTGGAAAACAAAGAGCTGTCTCCATTAGACACAGCGTGAATCTCTAATCAATTGCCCAACTTCCAAAAAGGTATGTGCTCAGGGAGAGGCACACTGAACAACGGGGCAGAAGAGAGGCCTGCTCTTGTCTCTGTGATGTGCAACATCCAATAGCATCACCGTGGCAGTGGCTCTCTGTCAAGGACTGGCTTGTGCAGTACTACTGCTAATCCTCAACAGCTCTGCATCATGACAGAATCGTGATCCCCACATGTGGGGAACCAAGGCTAAGAGCAGCTGGCTTCCCTGCACATGGACAGCAGCAGAAGGCGGGGAGATGTTAAGCCACTACAGGTCAGATGTTCATTCTGATTGACTGAGGGTCTGTTCCTGAACAGAATTTGAACCAGTGTCACTCTAATTCCATCACTGGATCTTTTTACTCTACCCTTTCACTAAGAACACTTTGCCCTGAATCTAAGAATTAGAATTTATACATAAAACAAATGGGAGGGGCAGAAAATGAGCGAGTGAGCGAGCGAGCGAGCGAGAGAGAGAGAGAGAGAGAGAGAGAGAGAGAGGTGTCATGACCTTAACAAGAAAGCCTGGCTTTAGCTAGGCATCATGACACACACATGTAATCCCAGTATTTGGGAGGCTGAGATAGGAGGCTCACTGCCAGCCTCAGCAACTTAGTGAGGCCTTCTGCAACTTAGTGAGACTCTGTTTCAAAATAAAAAATAAAATAGGGCTGGAGGTATAGCTCAGAGGTAGGCATCCCTGAATTTAATCCCTAGCAAAACACACACACACACACACACACACACACACACACACACACACACACACAGCCTTGCTTTAAGAAAAGAGCAAAGTATAATTCATTTAAAAAGAAAATATTCATTAATATTAAGATATAATTCAGTTTACACAAATATTATTTGGGGGACACTGGGTCAAGTCTGATAGAGCCATATGAAAACACTAAGATTTGCTGACTCCAGGGCAATCTCTCCCCTTCCTCTCAGCCACAGGGACTCCACAGAGAATCACGGTGGCTTCTCTCCATCCAGTATTCCTATGTTCCCAGAAAAGATAGTAAGTATTCGACACCCACACCCGAGTCTTTAATTTAGCCACTTATGTCTTACTATGGCAGTGTGTTTTGAGTTTTGAAATGTGAAATATAATTTTTAATTATCTTAAATTTGAAGTATTGTAAGATGTTGTGAGCTCTTGATGGCAATCTAGCTGGTTTTACATCTTAAAATTATAAAAACAACACCCAGAGAAACAATACTTCCTGGAAGTCTTTACTAAAAGCATCTTTTCATTTAAAGAGAATGAACCCTGATAAGATTTTAATATGGCCTTTCTTCTGGCTTAATTTCTATCTAGGGTCTAAGAAGTTTAAGTGGCAATTCCTTCCACATTCCAGGGTACATGATCCTCAAAACAGGACCTTCAATATCAGATCAAACACTTGTTATGTAACTTTTAGCTAAACATGGATTTCCAAACTACAAGAGACTGAGGAGGATGACATTAAGAAAGCTGGAGATTAGCTTTTTGGAGACAGTTGTCAGAGTGCTGGGAGCTTGGCTTAACCCTGTCACCTTGAGCCAAGTGAGGGACTTCTGAAGCACTGGGGCAGCGTGGATACATGTTCCTGGCCATTTGAGGGAACTGTGGAAGGGTGCCTGACTCACACCAGGGCAACCTAGAGGCCAAGGAGGCTGGATCAATGCCTGCCACAAAAGAGCTGCCCTTTGGAAGGTAACCACACTCTTCCTAGGCCCATGAGGCCACCGAGGAGGAAGTGTCAGAGATCATGCAGGAGCCAATATCTTGGACCCCACCCAGAGAAATTCTTACAAAGTGAGAGGACAAAGAAAGTGAAAGCATAGCACCTGGTGATGGAGTTCAGCTTCAGGGGAATAGGACCTGCTGCTGGAGGAGGTGCCTTCTTACACATTAAGAGATGTGCAGGCCAAGTTTCTCAGCATGACATGGTCTCAGGAGTCTCCATAAGCAGTCTCATAAGACAACTTTGCCTTCAAACACCTATGCCAGTTAAGGAAAGTACTATTCACCTAAGAACTTCTTTCCATTCATGTCCTCACCCTACCTCTAGTCAATCTTTCCTTCTTGTCCCTAAATCCCCAAACTGGGAGGGTTCTGGGAAACACACAGTCAGTTCAGGATAGGGAAAAGAAACTGAAGTAAAAAGAGAAGCCACCCCAGCTGCACACAGCCTGGATAGGGAAGACCAGCTTCAGGAGAACTTCTTCCACCTGGGGCTGGGCAGCTGAATGAAGGATTATTTGGGTACGAAAGGGACCGATGGGCTGTTTCTTGTCCCAAGAGTGATATGAAAGGTAAATAGCGGATATTGGCTACAGTGAACTTCTGGTTTTGGCTCCTACATGTAGAGAGTTGGAAAAAAAAATTCCATTTCCACTATTACAAGAAAAATGCCAAGTGGGCAAAATAGTGACTTTTCTTGACCTTTTCAGAGAACTGAGGATTCAGGTGAACTAACCCAAAATCTATAAAATTTAGAGATGGACATTTCCAGGGAAAAGGACCAGAACATTTCTTATCTGGGACAGATACTCAGATAAGAGCCCAAGAGAAATATTCAGCTCAATATGAGCCCATAGAAAGATTCAGCTAGAAGATTACATGAGTTGCTAGAGGCCAAGTGTGGCTACTGTGCGTGTGTAAAGCCCTAGGGATCAGGATGTAAAGGGGTTAGTTAACAGACTAGAGGAGGGTTTCCGGGAGCCCTTCTGGGTACTCAGTAGAGCAATGGGAGTCCTAAGAAAGCTTCCCCCATGATGATGGCTGGGGAGGGGAACAATAAAGAGCCCCTACAGAAACTTCCCAGGCTCCTCTCTCCCAAGTCTTTGTAAGAACAAATAACTTAATCTGCAGGGGGAAAGACAAAACTATAGGTTTCTCCTCCCTGAAACCGATAGTTTTAAGGCACTAGCTGAAACCTACTGCCACCACAGGAAGATAGTGGCAGCCCCACTGAAGTCCACCACATTCATCCCTCCTATAACCCTTAAGGATTAAAAGCCTTAATATGCAAGAGAAAGAGCAAAACAATCCTGTAGCTGCAGACAGGGCAGTGGAGTAGAGGGAAATACCACTAACCTGGAAGGGGCGGGACTATATTGCAAGGTCCAGCACGACATGTAGCTAACAAGCAGGATACTTGTAAGGGCCATGACATGTAGCCCCAAGTAAATAGGACCCACCTCAGAGTGAGGCTTAGGCAGAGAATAAGAGAGTTTCCTCCATCCCTGCTCTGCCCACATGTGCAAAAGCACTGAGTGGAATAACTGAGGGATGGCGCTGGGAGAGCCTCCTTCTGGTGAACAATGTAAAGAGCTATCTCCCTGGAAAATCAGCCCACACCATAAGCACAAGATACCACTAGAGAAATGTGAAGCTTCTAGTGGAGTGAGAGTAACTATAGCAACAATAAACTTTAATTCTGGCCTAATCTCTGGTAAATTAACATAAACCCTTATATTGAAGGCCTAGCAGAAGAAAGGCATGCTCATCTCTAAGCATGAGATATGTCTAGGTCAGTAGATATGACATTCTGGCTTTCAAAAAATAATAATTAAAAAGAATACAGAAACAAAAAACAAAACAAAACAAAACAAAAACAACAAACAAAGAAAACATTCCACAAAGAGACAAAATGATAATTAGAACCAGACTCAGACATGGCATGGATGTTGAATCCATTAGATAAGAAATTTAAACCAACTGTGTTCAATATATTCTAGTGATATTTTAAAAGTATACTATCAGCTTCAAGATGAAGAATGCCTTTGAAGAGCTCAAAAGCAGGCAGACTCAAAAGAATCAAGACAAAATTACTTATCTTGAAGATATGTCAACAGAAATTGCCCAAACTGAAATGCAAAGGGGACAGGAAGGTGATTAAAACCAAATAAAGCATGAGAGAAATGTAGACTATCAGTCTAATCTACATGTTATTGGAATCCTACAACAAAAAGATAGAGAAATGATTGAAGAAATAATGGCCAAGAAACTTCCAAAGTTAATGACAGACACAAAACCATGGAGCCAAGAAGATAACAGAATATAGAACAAAATAAAAACAATAAAACCTGGTATCTAGACTTCATATTTAAATTGCTAAAAACAAAGAAGCCAGTGGAAAAAAAAGATATACTGCCTAAGAAGATCAAAAAAGATAGCAAACATCTTATTAGAAACCACACAAGCAAAAAGACAATGAGAATGACATCAAATGTTAAATTTAAAATATCAATACAGAATTCTATACCCAGCAAAACCACTTCCAAAAATGAAAATTAGATATTTTTAGACAAAGACAAAAATGAAACTTAGGTTGTCTTATTGCCAGCAGACATACTCTTCAAGACACATTAAAGAAAATTCTTTAGGTAGAAGGAATATAATATAGGTTAGACACTTGAATATATACAAATAAGTAAAGAGTTTCATAAAAAGAATAAATGAAGATAAATTAAAATTTCTTTGCTTTTAAGTTCCCTAAATGATTACTACTTAAAGGCTATGATGGCAACAATAATATTGTGTTGGTAGCATATGTAAAAGGAGTGTATGACAATAACAATAAAAGGGCTTGCAGGGAAAAATTGGCAGTATACAGTTATAATGTTCTTACATTATATGTGAAACAGTGTAATATTGTGTGGAAGTAGATTTAGAGTACTTTGAAATTTACTGATAAAAATTTACTGATAAAAAAAATCAGAAAAGAGATATGTAATCAATGAAACCATTTAAAAAAATAGCAATAAAAGTGATAAACTTCTGGGCAGACTGATAAAAAGAGGAGATACAAATTATAATATTGGAATGAAAATGAGGATAATACTACTGATATTATATATATATATATTAAAAAGAAAAAAAATCCTAAGTAGTCCCCAGCAACTTAGGTAACATGTAGTAGTTTCTTGTAAGAAACAAGTTACTAAAACTCACTCCAGAAGAAACATATAACCTAAATAGTCTTAAATCTGTTAATGAAATTATATTTGTATTTTAAACCTTTAAAATAAAAATAAGGTAAAACAACACCCTAAATGCAGTTAGTGTCACTGGTGAATGTTTCCAAAGATACCAATTTTACATAAAAAGAAAGGAGGTTCTCAACTTAGTTTACAAGGTCCACATTACCCTAATGCCAAAAATAGACAAACACATTATAGGCAAAGAAAACTAAAGATGAATATCTCTCATGAATACAGATGCAAATATTCTCAACAAATTTTACAAATTGCATCCAGAAATACACAAAAGTATACAAAGGAATGACATATTGTTACCAAGTGAGTTTCATCCCAGGATTGTATAGCAGTTTACCAATTAATGTAATCCATCATATTAACAGACTAAGGGGAAAAATATGATCATCTCAGTATATGCAGAAAAATAACTTGACAAAGTTCATCACAAGCTCCTGATAAAGACTCGAAGAAAAACAGAAGGGAATCTCTTCAACCAAATATAAAACATGCACAAGAAACATACAGCTAATATAAATTTCATAGTGAAAAACTGGTGGCTTCTCTGGTAAGATGGGAACAAGGAAGAATGTCCTCTCATCACCCTGACGACATCCTACTTAGTCCTAACCACTGCAATAAGGCAAGAAAACAAAATAATACATACTGAGAAAGAAGAAATGAAACTATTCACAAACGAAATGATCATTTATGCAGAAACGTGCTACGTACCCGTGAAAAGCTTCTGGAACTAGTAAGTGAGTCTAGCAAGATGGCAGGATACAAGGTCAATTATCTCTGGATGAACTGTGTTCCTACATACCAAAGATAAACAATGGGAGTTTGGGAGAGAAAAACAAAACAAAACACCAAACCAAAAATTACCCTTTACACTAGCACCCACAACAAAGAAATATTTATGTATAAATCTGTCAAGACATGTGCATGATCTGTGTTAAAAAAAAAAAAAACAAAACTATAAAATGTTGAGAAAAGAAGTCAAATACCTAAATGAATGGAGAGAAAGATTAATCCTTTCAAGAGACCAGATTCTCTCCAATTTATTTATGGACTTAATGCAACATCAGTCAACTACTCTCTATAAAACACTTGACCAGTACCCTTCTAAAGTGCCAAAGTCATGAAACACAAGGAGACAATGAAACTGTGATGCTGGAGGAGACCAAGGACACACAGCAACATATGCCACATGATGTCTAGAAGCAGACATTGCAATGGAAAAAGATATTAAGGGAAATGAGTGAAATCCAAGTAAGCTCAGTGGTTTAAGTAATGGTGATATACTGATGTTAATTTCTTAGTTTTCACGAATGTATTATGGTTACATAAGATGTTATGGGGAAACTAGGTGAAGAGTGTTTGGGAACTCTCTGAACTAGCTTCATAATTCTTCTGCAAATCTAAAATTCTTCAGAGTTAAAAGTTTATTAAAAAAAAGGCACGTGCTGGAGACTTCCCCCAAGGGGTCAGGAAGAAGAGTCTATGGAGAGTACTCAACTGGGCGGTGGAGACAGGAATAAGAGCGATTCATTTAAGAATGATTATGCTCTCTGAGTCCCACTTTTTCAATGTGGCAGTTATATCCTTACTGAACACTTCTTTTATTCCTGAGAGCCATCACTGTCCCCTGGAAGCTGGCAGGCAAGGTCAGCTACCTCAGCTTAAAAGGGGCAAAGAGCTGTAAAAATAACGAGAAGTGGCAATTACTTGATATATTAGGATAAATTTATAGAATGAGAGTTAAGTTTAATATATCAAAAACCTATGGAAATGACGGCCCCTACATTATAATATCTTTATGGAGTCTTAAAAGCAAAGTGTTATATAGCTTTACATAAACTTTTCTGACTGCTGACCAAGGCTTTGTATTAAAGGATAATGCATTTTTAAATGTCTTTTATTGTTTTGATCATTTCTACTTTTAATGATGCAATGACAGGGCTCCATTTACACAGAACCCTTCTCATTACCCTTAGATGGATGATCCCAAATAAATCCAGAACATTTTTAACTTGTAATACTCAGGGGACAATAAATATCAGATGGCTATTTTTTCTGACTAAAACAATTTATGTAGCATTTTTGTTTCCTCCCCTGTGGGGACAAAAGAAAACAACATATTATTTGTTAAAGGTTGCAGGTGATGTGTTAGGTTGGTTTTCAATTTAAATGTATACTCGAGCCACCTTTTGCTGGGCAAGAAGGCATTTCTACATGCAGGTGACTGATTGCCTAAGAGCAATTACCTAAGAGCAATGTCTTTCTCCAGATAAAGTCTCGAAATCTTAACTTTCCAACAGTTAAAAGTGGCACATCCACATTTATTGGCCTGCAAGGACAACACAGCTGACGGACAGCAGAGTGGACTGGAATGTGGCACATGCAAGAGAACGAGCTGCTTGTGGGAGAGGGAGACAGGAGCTGAGCTGGGGGAACAGTGTGCAGAAAGCTCCAGCAGACCCTAACTCAGATACTCAGTGTTCTTCTGGGTTTACTCGCCCCCCGCCCTCCCCTGGAGATCTGAGAGAAATGAAAAAAAGTGGCCATGCCAAAATGCGCAATGTGCTAGTTTCCATTAATTTTTTTTAAAAGAAATCTTCAGTTGACAATGCCCTGAAGCCAAGTAGAATCCCCCACACAGAATCAGCTTTGTTTTTCCCAAATGAGAAATGTCAATCAACTTCAAATTTCCCCTCTGTATTATTGCCTTCCAACAATGTAATGTAGTAATTTACATTTTCTTATACAGAGCAATGATACTGTACACATCATTTATTCTGTGCATCATATTAGGCAAAAAAAGCAAGTGGTGTAGCTGTTTCTCACTCTGGAGACTAAGGAGATGCTAAAGGAAACCGTTTTAATAAATAGCAGCCCATGAACACATCTAAGTGTGCAAGCTACAGGTAACATGTGCACACTTGGTGTATGAAGGAATAAAATAAACAAGTGTCAATTTACATTCATGCTAATGTCTGAAAACAGGATGAAAGCCTAGAATGTTTATCAATGCAATATTGAAACATTAGTAAATCTTTCTGGAAGAAAATCATAGATGAAAGAACAGGGTTTGACCATGGGTAGCAGAATAGATTGCATTATCTGCTTGTGAAGATACTCATATATTTTATTTTATCTAATAGTGATGCAAATTATGTTTTCAACAAAAATAGCAAATTTATTAACCAGATGTCACCCAGTCTGTAAAGCCAACTTTGATAAGGTGGCTTTCTTTTCCTACTTCTGCTTTAATAAAGTCTTGTCCTCTGTAGAGACAGTTTTAATCTCATTCTATCAAAGGTCTGCTTGATGGTATTTAATAATCATAGTGCTTCCTTGTGACAAATCCCCCTGCTCATATTCCACTAGTCATTGGAGCCAACAAAGCCACACAATTTTTCAGAATCAATGGTTGGTGACAGGTTTGTTTATTATTGATTAATAAACAATGAATGAAAGCACTCCAGTGGGTAATGTCAGGTTACTTGATTCTATTTCCTGCCGATTTCTAGGCTGACCTATGACTCAGCAGATTGGGGCATTTCTCCTGAACTTTACAGGCCACTCGGCTGCAATTCATCAGCACAGCAGCTAAATATGCCAGGATTATCATTCTGCTGAACATCCAAACCAAAATTACTCTTGAGTTATGAAGCAGGGTTTTGATGAGAGGTATCATGCAACCCATGGACTTTGACCATCTCCAGAAAGATAGAAAGGCTAAGTCATGGTCTGACAGAAGTGATATTTATATCTCTTTTATGGAAAGAAAGGAGGAAGGAGGGAGGGAAATGCTAATGCAATGGGAAAAACAAGTACGGCCAAGGAATGATACCTAAGAAATGAAACATTATTCCCAGAGAAAATTCTGATTTAAGAAACACATACTATCTTGAAGCTAGAAAATAAGCCAAAGATCACAAATCCTATTTTAAGTTCTTAAAAATGTTTCAATCAAGCCAGGTGTGGTGGTGCATGCTTGTAATCCCAGCATTTGGGAGGCTGACACAGGAGGATCTGGGTTTGTGGCCAGCCTCAGCTACTTAGTCAGGCCCTCTGCAACTTAGTGAGATCCTGTTTCAAAATAAAGAATAAAAAACAGAGCTGGGGGTGTAGCTTGGAGGTAGAGTGCCCCTGGTTTCAATTCCCAGTACCGGAAAAAAAATGTTTCAATCAAAAGAGCTACATTTTTATGTATCTCTACCCCAACCTAGTCAAATTCTAATTTCTTCATGTGCTTGAGGAAAATATACTTTCAATACAAGTCTATTCTTTTCTGTCCTTGTTAGGCTCTGTCTTTTCTTCAGTCATCTTGAACTCACCTCCTCAGATTGAGATTGGTCCAGGGCAGTTGGTGTTTAATTTGAACCCAACATGATAAGATCATGACTTTCTGTGTTGGATTACATCTTAATTTCCCGCAGCTCTTAATGTTCGCACTTGGAACAGAATGGCATTTCCATTGGCACCAGGAAAGAAGGACCACACCCATAAACCAGCTCTCTGTCTGGTGGGTTTGTGGCTAATTTGCAGAGGGACAGGGGAAGGAGATGGCTGCACACAGTGGCCTGAGGACCCCAGGGAGATCACCAAGGGGGCAGTTGAGGGCATGGACCATAGGCTTCTCACTGTCTGGCAGCTCATGGCCACTGGAACCCAATTCAAACTCTCCAGCCTGGATATCAAAGCCCTTAGCAGCCGGGCATGGTGGCACAGGCTTGTAATTCCAGCATTTGGGAAGCTGAGACTGGAGGATTCAGGTTTTCGGCCAGCCTCAGCTACCTAGTGAGGCGTTCCACAACTTAGTGAGACCCTGTTTCAAAATAAGGAATAAAGCCAGGCGTGGTGGCACACGCTTGTAATCCCAGCATTCGAGAGGCTGAGACCGGAGGATCTGGGTTTGCGGCCAGCCTCAGCTACCTAGTGAGGCACTCCACAACTTAGTGAGACCCGGTTTCAAAATAAAGAATAAAAAATAAGGCTGGGGGTGTAGCTCGGAGGTAGAATGCCCCTGAGTTCAATCCCCAGTACCGAAAAAAAAAAAAAAAAAATAAGGAATAAAAAAAAAATAGGGCTGTGGGTATAGCTCAGAGGTAGAATGCCCCTGAGTTCAATCCCCAGTACTGAAAAAAAAAAAAAAAGCCCTTAGCAATCTGTCCTCAGCCCTTCAGCCTCACTGCTTAAAGGCACCTGTTGCTCCTGCATGCTGGGAATGAAAGTTTCCCCACACTGTGTACCCCACATGGTGCTCAGTCTCTCTTCTGAATTCCTGTGTGGTCTGGGGATTCTGAACAGGTGGGAGAGTTCCTAACCTCTCCAGGAAAATGTGAGAAGTTGTGTAAGCCTGTGTGCTGTGCCCTTATCCTATCTTGCTCCTCATCCCCCCATAGATTGCTGTGATCCACCGGACTCTGGTCTTCTTTCCCTAAACACACAAACTCCTGCCTGCTCAAGGTTGTGTCCTAGTTCTTTCTGCTGAGAAAAGCAGCTGGCTTCCTTTCATCACAGGAAGTACAAATCACTATCTGGAATTATCAAAGCTATGTGCTTGTTGACTTCTTTGTTATCTCTCTCCCCCGTTAGGTTGGGGCTCTGTAGAGCAGGATGGTCTTTGCCCTGCTCAGCATAGAATTCCCAGAGCCTGGAACATGGCCCAGCCAATAAGAAGGGCTCAATCAATATTTGCTGAATTTATGAATACATTAATGAATCAGCTTTCAATGTGGTTTGAAACCTAAGGAAAGCTCTGATTAAGTTGTTGTAGAGGACAGAAAGTGGCCTCTCAATAATCAAAAGGACTTTAGATCATATATTCTAAAATATCTAATAGTCAACTGCCAGTAATGGTGGTGCACACTTGTAATCCAAGTACTTGAGAGGCTAAGACAGGAGGAACTCAAGTTAAAGACTGGAGTCAGTAATTTAGTGAGATACTCAGCAACTTAGCGAGATCTTATTTCAAAATAAAATAGGGCTGAGGGTGTATCTTGGAGGTAGAATGCCCCTGGCTTCAATCCTCAGTATTAAAAAAGAAAAAAAAATCAAAATCAGCTGATAATATATTTGATAAAGTCCTATTATGTCTTGTGATCTGCAACTGACTCTCCTTTGGAACACACGTCAGAGCTGTGCACCTTGCTTCCTGTGGCTCTTTCTGAGGAGGTGCATGCCACATTTAAAGTGTGGTTTCTTCCCACAGGCACTTCCCTTCCTGTGCATACCAAAATAAATAGTTTCTGGAAAGATGTATGAGATAAAACCCTGGCTTATACTTGGGCTATGTAGAAGAAATCCACAAAACTAATGTGATATAAGAACTGAGGTGAGAGCCGGGCGCGGTGGCGCACGCTTGTAATCCCAGCATTCGGGAGGCTGAGACCGGAGGATCCCGGTTCGCGGCCAGCCTCAGCTACCTAGTGAGGCACTCCGCAACTTAGTGAGACTCGGTTTCAAAATAAAGAATAAAAAATAGGGCTGGGGGTATAGCTCGGAGGTCGAATGCCCCTGAGTTCAATCCCCAGTACCGCAAAAAAAAAAAAAAAAAAAAAAAAAAAAAAAGAACTGAGGTGAAATGATCATTTGGCTTCAGCCAGTGGCTGTTTTCTCCTTCTTCCCTGCAGGCAGAATTTCTTACAAATAGCACCTCATGTGTCAACAAAACAACAACAAAAATCTGGGCCCATGGTCTTCTACCGCATTCCAAAGTCCCCCCAGAGGAAGATGGATGGAACTACTCCTCTCAATGGCTCACTCCCTCTTGGAGAGCACCGCCAAGGCTCCCATACTTGGGCTCCCATGCCCCTCCCTTCCCCTCCTGCCCTATATACAATGGCCCTGAAAGGGATCCTAGGAATCTTATTTTCTTGAATGTCACTCCCTTGAGGGACCTGTCTGCAGGCCAAGGAAAGAGTGGTGGGAAGCCTGACAAAAGTGTGGAGAATGTGATCAAGGCTAGCAACCCAAGACACCAGTGGCCAGAGATCAAGGTCAAATGGGAAGGTGAGTCTGCTAAACAAGAAGAAACTATGCAGTGGGGGAAATGTTCATTGGCCTCTTCTTTTCTTTGGGGAGTTATTGCCTCCTCTCTTCCTCTGCCCCCTCATTCTTCTCCTCCCTCGGGGGAGAGGTGTGACTTGGGGGAATGAGCCAGGCACTTTCCTCTCTGCTTCTCCCTCTTTCCTGTCTAGGAGGCTCACCTGCTAGGCTGCCTGAGTCCTCCTTTAGCAGGGTGGGTAGCACACAACTCTTCACCTATCTAAGGTGGTGTGGCTAAATTCACCTCTGGGTTTAGTATTAAAAATCCCACTTTCCTGAAGATATTAGGCATATCCCTCAAGTCCCCCTTATCAGTTATTAAGATAACAATTTAACTTCCTATCTGCCTTACACTTCTGTGTTGCTCTTTAAGAGACTGAGAGCTATCTGTGGTAGGAAAGAGGGAAAAATTAATCAGGACCCTCAAACCCTAATAACTGCCAAAATATAGTCACCTTCTTTCCCTCCCCAAGCCCCACTAAAATGACAACAAGTAAATTTTTAAGAAAATTATTGGGTTGGACGATGGCAACATAGAGATGCTAGGGTCCTTACAGCAGAAACACGAATTAGCAGATAGCCCCTAGAGACATTTGAGCAGGAGAGACTTGCAGTCCACAGTTCGCCAAGCCCTTGTAGGTTTTCCAGGGAATACCACAGGATACCTAGCTGTGGTGTCTGGGGGGAAATAACTCAGCCTACCAAGTTCCAGCCTCAGAAAGCAATAAACTTACACTTGGCCATGTTCATGAGCTACAAACACCAAATCCAGAGCCCAGTAAGGGCTTATGTGACTGCAGGCACCCAGTGATTACAGCAGCGGTGTCCTTGAAGCTAAAAAAATTGAGCAACCCAAGACCCAGGCTTAGAGCTACACAATCACTCCCTGACAGACTTGGGCTTTGGGTGGACAGCAGCAGTGGTGGCATCTTGGCCAGGGTGTACTTGGGGGCTGGGAGGCTAGGGGCCCAGCAGGGTTTTATTTGAACACAGATATAGGCTGGGAACTCAACATTTTCTCCACCAGCGGAGTTTTACTTGGCATGCATGAATGCTAGTAATTGACAGTACCTCACATGATCATAACAAGAAGATCTGAAGTGGTATCCCAGGAGCCATCAAAACTCAGCAAGCTGGGCCACAAGCTCGGAACATAGCAATTGCTGGCTTTGCTGAGCCTAAGCCCACAGGCCACAGAGGCGGCAGGTCAGCACTTTGCAGTATCATGGCCTCACAACCAGCAGAACAGTGGTTGTGTCTGTGGGACACTAAAAACCAATCAACAGGCTGCAGGCTCTGAAGAGAATATCATAGCCTCTGGCCCAGCAGAGTTTGGGCCGGGAGAGCACAGAGTCCTGTAGCCAATCAGAGACTCCTGTCTACCTGCACTAAGAACTGTATCTAGCAAAAGAGGCTCTGGGGGACAAACTCAAAGGTTCGATTATATGAATCAGATTAATAAAGGCAAATATATACATCCAGCATAGACATTATTAAAAAAGGATAGCAAATAGACATAGGGCTCACAGAAAAAGAGGAAGAAGATGCCAAGACAATAGAAACACAAACCTGAAAATATGATAATGAAGAATAGTGAGGAAACAATAAACTCCCACAACTCAACAACAAGGGAGATCACCAGTACTAATCTGCAGGGAATGCAAGAAGGAGAATTCTGAATTTTGATTTTAAATATAATGAAAGGCCTCAAAGAAAGTGTACACAAAATGAAGGAGAAAGTTGAGGCTCTAAGAAAAAACAGGAAGAGGCTTTAAGTGAAATGAAAGAGTCAATAAATGAATTAAAGACCACAATAGAAACCAATTCTGGCAGGCTAGACCACATGGAAAACAGGGTTTCACTCTTGGAAGACAGTTCATTTAAAACTGAAAACACAGTCAACAATATACAGAAGACATTGCAACACAAACTAAACATTCAAGAAATATGGGACAATAAGAAACATCCTCAATTATGGATAGAAGGCATTGAAAAAGGTCTAAAAGCACAAACCAAGGGTATCAGAAACCTCTTCAGAGAAATAATTTCAGAGAATTTTCCAAAGATAGAAAAAGACTTGGACATCCACATACAGAAGACATACAGAACACCATTAAGACAAGATCAAAGAAGAACCTCTGCACGCTACATAATAATCAAAATGGCTAACAAAGAGGCCAAGGAAAGTATCTTAAAAGAAGTGAGAACAAAAAAACGGGTGAAATTCAGGGGCAAAACTATAAAAAGCACTCCAGACTTCTCAACCCAAGTCATGAATTCCAGTAAGGACTGGTATGATGAACTCCAGAGCCTGGAAGAAAACAACTTCCAAGCAAGATGGCTATATCCAACAAAGATATCATTAAAAATTGATGGAGAAATAAAAATGTTCCAAGACAAGCAGAAACTTAAAGAATTCATGACTACTGAGCCAGCACTATAGAAAATACCTAAAATACAAAGAAGGAAAAAGAAGCAAATTTCAGAACCAGAGAAGTGAACACCACCAGGTGGGCAACTAAGCAAAGGAGAAACAACACTACATCAAATAGAATATAGGACACAAAATGACAGGGAACAAAAATCATATCTCAATAATAACACTGTATGTCAAAGGTCTGAAGTCCCCAATTAAAAGACATAGAATAGCAATTGGATTAAAAAACATAATCCAACAATATGCTGCTTGCAAGAAACTCACCTTACAGCCAAATATATCCAATGCTAAAGGTGAAAGGATGGAAAAAGATATGCCATGCAAATGGAGACCTGAAGTAAGCAGAAGTAGCAATGCTCATATCCAACAAAACAGACTTTAAGCTAAAATACATCCAAAGAGAAAGAGCAGGGCATTCTTATTAATAAAAGGAACAATCCAACAAGAAGATATAATGATAATAAACATTTATGTCTCAAATGTGGGTGTACTCATGTTTGTAAAACAAACTCTTTGGAACATCAGGTTTCAAATAGACACGAATACAATAATATTGATAAACTTCAACACACCATTCATGCCACTAGATTGATCTTCCAGACAAAGGATGAGTAAAGACACTTCAGACCTAAAAAACACTATAAATCAAATGGATCTAATAGACATCTACAGAATATTTTAACCAGCAATACCTGAACACACATTCTTCCCAGAAGACCATGGAACCTTCTTCGAAATAGACCACATCCTGGGCCACAAAGCAAGCACCACCAAATTAAAAAAATGTAATATAATTCCCTGCATCTTCTCAGATCACAATGGAAAGAAAGTAGAAATCAACAACAGGAAGACCAAAAGAAATTATGTAAGTACATGGAGACTGAATGATGCATTCTTGAATAAGAACTGTATCAGAAAAGAAATATGGAGAGAAATTAAAAATTTCCTATAATTAAACGAAAAGACATACATGACATATCAAAATCTATGGGACACTTTGAAGGTGCTACGAGGAAAATTTATAGCATTGAGTGGAAAAACACAAAGTCACCAAATAAACAACCTAATGACATACCTCAAGGACCTAGAAAAACAGAAACAGTCTAATCCCAAAGCCAGCAGAAGGCCAAAGATAATTAAAATCAGAGCAGAAATCAATGAAATAGAGATTAAACAAACAATACAAAGGATCAACAAAACGAAATTATGGTTCTTTGAAAATATTTTAAAAATTGACAAACCCCTAGCCAATCTAATGAAAAGAAAGATAATCAGCCCAAATTACTAAAATCAGAAATGAAAAAAGAGACATCACCACAGACAGTGGGAAAATTCAGAGGATCATCAGAAACTATTTTGAAAATTTATATTCCAATAAACTGGAAAACATGGAAGAAATCAATAGATTTCTAGACATATACAACCTACCTAAATTGAAACAAAAGGATATGGAAACCTAAACCAACCAATAGCAAGCAAAGAAATAAAAACACCAATAAAAGTCTGCCATCAAAGAAAAGCTCAAGTCTACACAGATTTCTAGCTGAATTCTACAAAACCTTTACAGAAGGTTTTTGTAGAACTAACCCCAATACTTTACAAGTTATTTCGTGGAATCAAAAGATATAGAATCTTTCCAAATTCCCTCTATGAGGCCAGTATCACATTAATACCAAAACCAATAAAGATACCTCAATAAAAGAAAATTACACATCAATATCATTGATGAACATAGATGCAAAAATTCTAAACAAAATACTAGTCATGGGCATTCAAAACCACATTGAGAAAATTGTACACCTTGACCAAGTTGGTTTCATCCCAGGAAAGAAAGGCTAGTTCAACATATGCAAATCAATACATGTTATCCACCACACAAATAGAACTAAGAATAAAAATCACCTGATCATCTCCACAGATGCTGAAAAAGCATTTGACAAAATCCAATACCCATTTATGTTAAAAACACTGCAGAAAACCGAAATAGAAGGAAAGTACCTCAACATCATTAAGGCATTATGCAATAAACCCAAAGCCAAAATCACATTGAACAGAGAAGAACTGTGGGAATTCCCTTTAAAATCAGGAACAAGCCAAGGATGCCCACTGTCACCACTCCTTTTCAACATAGTCCTCTAGACTCTTGCCAGAGCAATAAGACAAGAGAAGGATGTCAAAGGAATTCAAATAGGAAAAGAAGAATTAAAATTGTTATTTGCAGATGACATGATCCTATATCTAGAAGACAAAAAAACTTCAACCAAAGACTACTAGAGCTGATTAACAAATTCAGCAAAGTAGCTGGATACAAATTCAACCTAAAAAATCAGTAACTTTTCTATATGCCAACCATGAATCCATGGAGAAAGAAACACAAAAACAATTCCATTTACAATAACCTCAAAACCAATAAAATATCTAAGAATAAACCTAACCAAAGAGGTAAAAAAACCTCAACAATGAAAATTATAAAACACTAAAGAAATTGAAGATCTTGGAAGATGGAAATATCTCCCTTTCTCTTGGATAGGCAGAATAAATATTATCAAAATGGCCATTCTACAAAAAGTGATCTACAGAGTCAATACAGTCCCTATCAAAATACCAATGTCATTCCAATTTCATAGACCTAGAAAAATCAGTGAAGAATTTCATTCCAATGTCATACACCTAGAAAAATCAGCCAGGAATTTCATATGGAGAATCAAAAGACCCAGAATAGCCAAAGCAATTCTCAGCAGTAAGAACCATGCAGGAGGCATCACAATTCCTGACTTCAAATTATACAACAGAGCTATAGTAATTAAAACAGCATGGTATTGGTACAAAAACAGAAACATAGGCCAATGGAATATAATAGAAGATACATAAACAAATCCACATACTTATATCCAATTGCTTTTCAACAAAAGCACCAAACACATATGCTGGAGAAAAGACAGCCTTTTCAACAAATGGTGTTGAGAAAACTAGTTATCCAGTTGTAGAAAAATGAACTAAATCCTTACCTCTCACCCTGTACAGGAGTCAATTCAAGATGGATAAAAGACTTGGAAGTTAGATTAGAGACTGTGAAGTTGCTGGATAGCATAGGTCCAACACTCCAACATATAGGCACAGGTGGAAACTTCCTCGACAAGACTCCCAAAGCTCAGGAAATAGAAACAAGAATTAATAAGTGGGATGGCATTAAACTAAACAGTTTCTGCACATCAAAGGAAACCATCAAGAGTCTAAAGAGGAAGCCAACAGAATGGGAATAGGTCTTTGTCAGCTATCCCTCTGACAGAGGAATGATATCTAGGAATATACAAAGAACCTAAAAGATATCACACTAAAAAAAAAAAGCAACAACAACAATAACAAATAACTGGCAAGTGAAATGAATAAATAGACACTTCACAAAATATGAGATACAAATGGCCGATAGATACAGGTAAAAATGTTCAACATCATTAGTAATCAGGGAGATGTAAATCAAAACTACATTGAGATTCCATCTAACTCCAATTAGAATGGCAATCATCAAGAAGTCAAATAACAATAAATGTTGGTGAGGATGTGGGGAAATAGGATCTCTTCTACACTGTTGGTGGGATTGCAAACTAGTTCAGCAGTTATAGAGATCAGTGTAGAGATTCCTTAGGAAAATGGGAATGGATCCACCATATGATCCAGCTATACAACTCCTGGGTATCTTTCCAAAGAGGTTGAAACCAGAGAACTACAGTAATATATACATATCCATGTTCATAGCAGCACAATTCATAATAGCTAAATTATGAAACCAATGTAGGTGTCCATCAACAGATTACAAAATTATGGGGAGTACACACAATGGAATTCTATGCAGCAATAAAGAAGAGTAAAATAATGCAAACAAATAGAAGATCCTGGAAAACATTATGTTAAGTGAGATTAGCTAGTCACAGAAAGTGAAAGGTCATTATGTTTTCTCTAATATGCACAAGCTAGGGAATAATTGGGATACCAGAGGGACTCCATATAATGGAGGAGAAACCCCAGTGGACTCAGAGAGGTCATCTACATATGTGAATATATCAATGTCAATCTCAGTACTCTGTATTGGGAAGGTGGGAAATGGGGAGGTGGAGGGCACTAAGTGCTGTGTGCATGTATGCCACTGTCAATGTGATTTATATTATGATGTGGGGCTATAATGCACCAATAAAAGCACATTATAAAAATTATTGGCTTGTAAATACAACATGAACAGAAGAGGAGCTAGCTACAGCTGTCAAAAGTGTATTATGAAGTTAATTGTTGGGAATAGAGGAAATTACAGTACAAAAATCTGTTTAAAAAGATACCTAAAAGTTGGGTATGGAGGTGTACACCTGTAATCCCAGTACTTGGGAGGCTGAGACAGGAGGATCTAAGGGTCCAAGCCAACCTCAGAAACTTAGCAAGGCCCTCAGCAACTTAGTAACACCTTGTTTCAAAATAAAAAAATAAAATAGGGCTGGAGGTGTAGCTCAGAGGTAGAATGCCCCTGGGTTCCATTCCCAGTACCCTCCCCCACACAAAATACCTAAGAAGGTGAATCAATTTGTATTGTGGAACCCAGAAAAGAGGCAGGCTATGAAAACTGTGGGTATTACTAAAGTTTGGGGCACACTGAGGGTGAATATGGAAGACTGGAGCCCAGGTGTACACAGAACTGGGCTTGATGATGTACGCTTGTAATCCTAGTATTTGGGAGGCTGAGACAGTAGGATTGCAGGTTTGCAGCCAGCCTTAGCAACTTAGCAAGGTCCTCTGCAACTTGGTGAGACCTTGTTTCAGAAATTTAAAAAAATAATAAAATAGGGCTGGAGGCGTAGCTCAGAGGTATTAATTCCCCTGGGTTCAATCCCCAGTAACACACACACACACACACACACACACACACACACACACACACACACGTTTGTGTGGCCCAGCAATTCCACTCTTAGGTATGTACAAAGGAATCAAAACCAGGAACTCAAACAGGTATCTGTATGCCCATGTTCACAGCAGCACTTTTCACAATAGCCAAAAAGTGAACAGCTCAAATGTGTATCAGTGGATAAACAGACAAAATGTAGTCTATCCATAGAACAGAATAATGCTCAGCCATAAAAAGCAATAAAATACTTATGCATGCTACAACATGAATGGACCTTGAAAATATGCTAGGTGAAATAAGCCTAACACGAAAGGTCAAATATTTTATAATTCTATTCATTTGAGGTACCTAGCAGAGTTAAATTTACAGAGACAGAAAGCAGAAGGGATGGGGGTGGGGAGGTAGTGTGTAATGGGTACACAGCTTCGGTTTGAGAAGATGAAGAAGTTCTGGAAGTGGATAATGATGATGGTTGCACAATGTTGTGAATGTGTTCAATGCTGCTAAACAGCATACTCAAAAATAGTTAAAATGATGATTATGTAATATATGTTTTACATGTTTGATTTTTTGTTTTTGTAAAAGACCATACAGGCAATGAGATGCTAATCTTCAAAGGATACTAGAATGTCAGGGGCAATTCTGAGGAATGTGGAAACGTTTCTGCCAGGCCTCCTCTCAGAGAAAGTTTTCTGATAAGTCTCCTGGAAGGAGATGTGAGGAACCCAGGAGACAGACAGGAGCAACATTATCTATTCCCTATACTTCTTCTGAGGAGTCAGGATCATTTTCTGGGGAGAACATTACAGGTTAGGACAGCAAATCATTTGTTCAGCGTGTCAGAAAATAGACAGAAGCCGGGCGTGGTGGCGCACGCTTGTAATCCCAGCATTCGGGAGGCTGAGACCGGAGGATCCAGGTTCGAGGCCAGCCTCAGCTACCTAGTGAGGCACTCCACAACTTAGTGAGACCCGGTTTCAACATAAAGAATAAAAAATAGGGCTGGGGTTATAGCTTGGAGGTAGAACACCCCTGAGTTCAATCCCTAGTACCGCAAAAAAAAAAAAAAAGAAAGAAAACAGAGTTCCCACTAATAGGTCTCTGCCCATCCTCCAAGTAGCTCTGCGTATGCAGCTAAGATGACCAGTGACTCGCCCTGTGGTCTTATCAGAAAAAGGCAACCATCTCCACCATCCATTTTCAAGTGAAAACGAGGAAGTGATTAAAGGAAAGTAACTCAAGCTTTGCCTAGGAAATAATTCAGATGACTACCTTTTCCAAATTAAGACTTAGGAAGGCCGGGCGTGGTGGCGCACGCTTGTAATCCCAGCATTCGGGAGGCTGAGACCAGAGGATCCGGGTTCGCGGCCAGCCTCAGCTACCTAGTGAGGCACTCCGCAACTTAGTGAGACTCGGTTTCAAAATAAAGAATAAAAAAAAATAGGGCTGGGGGCATAGCTCGGAGGTAGAATGCCCCTGAGTTCAATCCCCAGT
>PVLC010004378.1:0-13241 GCA_004027655.1 Graphiurus murinus
CTCCTTTCTCCCCCACCTCCTCTTCCTGGCCTTCTACTTCCAAGCTACATCTCTAGCCCCTTTTATTTTTTATTTTGAAACAGGGTTTCATTAGATTGCTGAGGCTAGCCTCAAACCTTCAATTCTCCTGCCTCAGCCTCCCAAATTCTAGGATTACAGGTGTGGGTCACCTTACCTGGCTCTATACAGCGTTTTTTGTTTGTTTGTTTGTTCATTGAGGTACTGGGGATTGAACCCAGGAGCATTCTACCTCCAAGCTACATCTCCAGCCCTAATTATTATTATTATTATTATTATTATTATTATTATTATTATTTATTTTGAAACAGGGTCTGACTAAGTTGCAGAGGGCCTCACTAAGTAGCTGAGGCTGGCCACAGACCTGTGATCCTCCTGTATCAGCCTCCCAAATACTGGGGTTACAAGCATGCTTGGCTATATAGCTTTTTTAAAAAAGCAGGAAATTCTGTCACTCATGGCATGATTGAACCTAGAAGACATTCTGCTGAAAAAAGCCACATCTGATGTTTATTTAAATAGTTTTTCAGGAAGTTCTTGGAATGAACAATAAAGCTATTTACAGCATTTCTCTTTCCTGGCAAGAAATTCCTCTATTAATAGAGTCAATTTGATGAAGACCACAGAACAGTAAAGTTATGTTAATGTAGAGAGTAAGCTGCATGGCTGTTGATGGCTTGGATTCTCACTGATCCATCAAATGGTAATAACATTGCAAAGAAGTTGCTTGGAGTTGTGCATGGTGGTACACATCTGTAATCCCAGTTCTTGGGAGGCTGAGACAGGAGGATCGCAGGTTCAAGGACAGCCTTGTTTCGAAATTAAAAGGGCTGGGAGAGTAGCTCAGAGGTAGGACAACCCTGAGTTCAATCCCCAGTACCTCAAAAAGAAAAGAAAAAAAAGAAGTAGTTTCTTGGGGGGCTCCAAGTGGTGCTGCCTCTGTTGATATGAAGTGTGGCATGGTTTTGGGGGGCCAGTGGAAGCCCTTTTCATCTCCTCTTCTTGACCTGTCACCTTTCTGTGATCATTTCCAGAGTAGGGGGGAAATTCTTTCGGCAAGGCCTGCGTCTTTCCCTCCATCTACAGAAATAATGTGGTCTCGTACGGCATGAAAAATGAACACAAGAAGCTCTGGTGCCCAACCACAGAGAACATGGATGCGTATGGAGAGTGGAGCTTCTGCGCAGACACCAGCAATCTGGGAAGGAGATGGCGGCGTGGACATGGGTGGATCCTTGCGTTCTTTTTTTTTTTTTTCCTCAACAAACACCTAACAGAGCCCAGTGCATGCCAGGCACTGTGCTGGGCACTGGGGGGAATGGTGGTGAATAAGGTGGACTAATCTCTGCATTTGTACAGCCCTCAATCTGAGAGAAATTCTTACATTTTTTACATGGTTTGGCGGAGGGGCTTCAGAGGAGGCAGCTGGGGAGGGGAAAAGGAGTGAGGAAGGGAACAGTTCACATAATGCCATGTCTCTGCAGCTTTTATTCTATTCCATTGGTCTATGTGTCTGTTTGGGCGTCAATATCATATTGTTTTTGTTACTATAGCTCTGCAGTATAATTTGATGCTTTGGCTATTCTGGCTCTTTTGTTTTTCTACATGAGTTTTAGGACCTTTTTTTTTTTTTTTTTTCCTAGCTCTATAAAGAATGACATTGTTTTTTTTGTTTGTTTGTTTTTTGGTTTATTTTATTTTATTTATTTATGTGTGTGCGTGTGTGTGTGTGTGTGTGTGTGTGTGTGTGGTGCTGGGGGGTATTCTACCTCTGAGCTACACCTCAGCCCTATTTTTTATTCTTTATTTGGAAACAGGGTCTCACTAAGTTGCAGAGGGCCTCACTAAGTAGCTGAGGCTGGCCACCAACCCATGATCCTCCTGTCTCAGCCTCCCAAGTACTGGGATTACAAGCGTGAGCCACCACACTCAGCTTGACATTGGTATTTTAATAGGGATTGCATTGAATCTGTAGATTGCTTTTGGTACCGTGGCCATTTTGACAATGTTTATTCTGCCTATCCAAGAATATGGGTGGTCTTTCCATCTTCTAAGATCTTCAATGTCTTCCTTCAGTGTTCTATAATTTTCACTGTAGAGATCTTTGACTTTTTTTGGTTACATTTATTCCTAAATTTTGTTTTGTTTCTTGAGGCTATTGAGAATGGAATTGTTTTCTGGGTTTCTTTTTTAGTGGATTCGTGGTTGGCAAATACATCTTAGGGAGTAAGCGAATTTGCACATTTGGAGTCCATGTGGATCCACTGAAATTTGTTCCCTGAGTGCACCCTACTCTGCTCCCTGGTCCTCCTGGTGACAGAATGTTCTTCTCCTTCCACCTCTAAGACTTTCATGATGCCCTTCTCCACCATCCTGACCCCCACCCTTTCCCAAGTCCTGAACTCAGATAGCTTTGGAGGGAGGAGAACCCAGGCACGCAACATCCTCCCGACATTTAGATCTACAAGTCAGAATTCAGCCCAGCAAGGGGACCCTATGACCAGAGGCCAGGCAGCACACTTTATGAAGTGTTCACTCTTTTTTTTTGGGGGGGGGGCGGGTACTGGTGACTGAACCCAGGGGTTTTCTACCTCCAATCTACACCCCCAGCCCTTTTTTATTTTTTGTTTTGAAACAGGGTCTTGCTAAGTTGCTGAGGATCTTGCTAGGTTGCTGAGGCTGGCCTCGAACCTGTGATGCTCCTGTCTCAGCCTCCCAAGAAGTGGGGTTACAGGTGTGCCCCACCATGCTTGGCGTTTAACCGACTTTGAATCTAGGGTATGCGCCAAATCCAAAGCCTCTGCTACAGCGCAAATGCCTAAGAATA
Source organism: Graphiurus murinus (assembly GCA_004027655.1). Lineage (NCBI taxonomy): Eukaryota > Metazoa > Chordata > Mammalia > Rodentia > Gliridae > Graphiurus > Graphiurus murinus. Next base: position 2,846 of record PVLC010004378.1, read on the forward strand.
ACTTTTGTCTTCTCCACAGGATTTTCCTCAACAGTTCCCGGCTTTCCCTGTAACTTTCCATTCCGCTATACAAACAAGAATTATTTTAACTGCACCAATGAAGGATCTAAGGAAAACCTAACATGGTGTGCAACTTCTCACAACTTTGAATAGGACCACACCTGGGTGTACTGCTGAGGCTACGGTGAGAGGGAGGACCAGAGCCATCCATCATGGATGCGGATGAGATAGGGCGCTCACCAGTCCATCAACTCAGGTTCCCAGCAAGGTGGGCTCTCCTTTCCAAAGATATGGTGGAGGGGAGGGAGGATTGGAGCAATTTCCCAAATAAAAAGGCTGGAGGAAATTGGGAACTTTTTCTGGCAAAGGGAGAGTAGAGGCCAGGCATAGGGGCGCACACCTATAATCCCAGTATTGGGAGGCTGAGACAGAAGGATCTCAGGTCAAAGCCAGCCTCAGCAACTTAGCAAGGTCCTCAGCAACTTAGCAAGACCCTGTTTCAAAACAAAAAAAAGTGAAATAGGGATGAAGGTGTGGTTCGGAGGTAGAATGCCCCTGGATTCAACCCCCAATGCTACACACACACACACACACACACACACACACACACACACAAGAATGATCTATATTGAGCAGCGGAGAAGCAAAAAATTGAGTTGAGATCCTAGGTACCATCTTAACAGGGTGGATATTAAAAAACACTGAGAGTGGTCTCTAGTCTGCAGCTAGGACTAAGAATATTTTTTAGTGCCCAGACTCCAAAATCCACTGCAGACTCCTCAACTATTCCTTCCCATGCCCATGGCAGACAAAAGAGTTGGGAATGTAGCTCAGAGGTAGAATGCCCCTAGGTTCAATTCATACCAAAAAAAAAAAAAATTATTACAGTATCTAGTTCCCTCTGAGCCCAGATGCAAATTCACATTGTCTTGCTGTCGTTGCTATGGTTCCTCCTCTTCTCCCTCCTCTTCCACCTTCTTTCTGTCACTGCAGGACTAACCTCTTGCAGGTCCTGCTCCCACCAAACCTACTCTCATAGAGGCGAGGTCAAGGGGTCCACTGTTCACTGACTGACTTTTTCCCCTGAGCAAGGGTCGGGGCAGTGTCTACCTTCTCTCAGCTCAGTTGCTTCCTCTTAATTCTGACTGAGTCTTGAAATTAGTACAAAGACTTTTTTTTTTTAATTCAAAATTGAGCCGATGCATACTTTATTCCTGAACTCTGGTCTTTGATTCCATTTTCAAGGAGGAGAAACAAATCCCCAGAAGACCATCACCCCGAGGCTGGACCCCGCTTCGCCTTTCCTTCACGTCTTTCAAGCTTAGATGGTCACATTTAGAAATGCCCTCTTCGCCATCCTGCTTAATCACGTGGTTCTTTGTGAAGAACAGAGCAGGGAATGTGGCATAGCCACCAAAAAGGGGGAGAACTAAATCCACCCCGGGGGCTGCATTTCCTGCCTTCTCAGTGAGAGTTACGGTAGATGTGTGGGGAAGGAAAAGTTGGTGGGTAGGTTGGTGAGTCTCACGGTGGATGATCAGACGCTCGGCCCAGCGACCGACGCTTACAAGTATGGCCTTCTCTCTCTTTCTGGGGAATCACTGATTTGAGTGGAGCATTTGTAGGCACTAATTAAATTATTAATAAATAAACTAGTAAATAAATGAAGGGTAGAAAATTCATTGCAAGACTGCCCCAGCTATTCCTTTCCCAGGAGCATGGCAGACAGAAATAATTGATTACAGACGTTTCCCTCTGAGCCGAGATGCAAATCCTCTTCCTCTCCTCTTCCCCCCCCTCCTCCTCTTTCTCTTCCTCCTTCTCTTCCACCTTTTCCTCCTCCTCCTCCAAATAAAATACCCTGAGTCACTGCTACCCCTCCTTGTACCCATTAGGGATAGATTTCAGCTGTTCAGCCTCATTTTCTACCAATCTAATTGTCAAATGACAATGATGTCACACAGACAGGCAAGAAGCCTGAAGATATGATAATAGATCTGCTTCTCTTTAGCTCAGGAACAATGGGAGGGTAAGTCCTGACACACAGTCCTCCTGTCCCCAGTTCCACCTCTCCTTTCCTTGCTTAAAGCCTTCCTCCTCTCACTCCCTGCCTCTTCCTGGAGCGCACCAGGCTCACACAGCCTCCTTAGCGTGGGCTGGACAGCCCTGCCCTTGTCTCCTGTGGCTGAAATGCTACCTCGTAGAGATGGAGGTGAGCCAGGCAGATCTCTCTTGTTGGGGTGTGCTGAGGGTTGAACCCAGGGGTGCTCTACCTTCGGGCTATACCTCCAGCCCTTTTTATTTTTTATTTTGAAACAGGATCTTGCTAAGTTGCTGAAGCAGTCCTTGAACCTGGATCCTCCTGCCCCACCCTCCTGAGTCCTGGGATTGCAGACGTGCACCACCATGCCGGGCTAGATCCCTCTTAACAAAGGACCTCTGCCCCTCTCTGGGTAGTGCTGGCAGCAGACAGCCTTCAGCTGTCAGCTCAAACAGGTGTCTTTGACCTCCCAATGGCCTCCCTTGCCCAGGGCCACATTTCCCAAGGCAGTCTATTGCTGGGGCTGCCCGAGGCCAGGTTTAAAGCTCAGCCATTTCCACCCATCTGCGGGTTCAGCGAGGGGGTCAGTTGCTCCTTCTGCTCAGCCCTAGCTCCCTCCCTACCCTTCCTGGATTGATCCCAAGGACACCCCTGATGAACCTTCTGCATGCTTGCCTCCACCCTCAGACCTGGGGGACCCCTGGGAATCAACCTGAAGGCCCCCCCATCTTCAGACCTGCCCTTTCCGAGCATTCTCATCATGTCACTTCTCCCGCCCCTGTGTTCTCTGGGTCAAACCCGCCCGCTTTGTCTTCCTCAAAGTGTTCATCCCCAGCTGAGCTTCTTTTGAGGGACTTCATTGTTCTTCTCTGCTCACACTGGAGTGGAACCTCTGAAGGCAAAGACCTTGTTACCCAGCTCTTTGCAGGACTCAGAATAACCCCAGGCTAACAGCGCACAGCTCTACCGTGCTGAACAGTGACCACTGGCCACTGGGGCCATTTAAATTTAACTCGCGAAATTAATAAGGTTAATTGTTTGCTAATACGACTGTATTTTCATAAGGAAATAAAACTCAGTTCTTCAGTCTCACTCCCCATACTTTTTTTTTTTTTTTTTTTTTTTTTGCGGGGGGAAGGTAAACTGGGGATTGACTCCAGGGGCATTCTACCTCCAAGCTACACCCCTGGTCCTTTTTATTTTTAAATTTTTAATTTAGTTATTATTATTTTTTTTTTTTTTTTTTTTTTTGCGGTGCTAGAGATTGAACTCAGAGACATTCTACCTTCGAGCTATACCCCCAGCCCTATTTTTTATTCTTTATTTTGAAACCAGTCTCACTAAGTTGTGGAATGCCTCACTAGGTAGCTGAGGCTGGCCACGAACCCGGATCCTCCGGTCTCAGCCTTCCGAATGCTGGGATTACAAGCGTGCGCCACCACACCCGGCCTTAGTTATTATTATTATTATTACTATTACTATTATTATTTGGGCACTAGGGATTGAATCCTGGGGCATTCTACCTCCAAGCTACACCCCCAGCCCTTTTGATTTTTGTTTTGAAACAGGGTCTCACTAAGTTGCTGAAGCTCTCCGTGAATCTGTGATCCTCCTGTCTCAGCCTTCCAAGTTCTGGGATAAATGGCTTCCCTCTCTACACTTAACACTCAGTGGCTGCATGTGGCCAGAGGCTCCCATGATAGTGGGGGCAGGTCTAAAACATTCCATCATCATAAAGACCCTATTGAATTATCTCCCTCCAGGATTAAGCTCTTGCCAGGCTTGGAGGAGAGAGAGACGTAGAAAATCATTTTGAGTGTGAGAGTGATTCGTGGGTGGGTGAGCCTGTGAGCAGAATGGGATAGAGCAGGGGTCAGCTCTTAAAGGGTGGAATGGATCCTGCCACTTCCCTGCTCAAAACCCTCCCAAACCTGGAAAGTCTCTAGAAACATTCTTACATGCCTTAACCCTAATCCACCTGACCCTGCCACCCACCGCTCCAGCCGTCCTGGTTCCCTCTCTGTGCCCCAACACTACGGCTACGTTCTTGCCCTGGGGCCTTGGCACATGCCATGCACTGTGTCTAATGATCTTCCCTCAGGCGTGCCCCCACGCTCTGTGAACTTCCTGCTGTCCCCTCAGGGAACCGCAGCACCTCCCCACGTAGCTCCCTCAGTCTCTTCTCTGCATCATTTTGCTCCGTAGCTAGTCTTGCCTTCTAGCGTGTTATCACAGTTGCTCACTTTTTCCACGGCTGTTTCCTCCCACGGAAATGCAAGCTCCTGGGGTTGGAGTTTCTCTCTTTATTCACTGCTATAGTCTCATGTTTGGACAGGTGCCTTGCACATAGCAAGCTCTTGAAAATATGAATGGTGAGCCAGGTGTGGTAGTGCATGCTTGTAATCCCAGCACTTGGAAGGCTGAGACAGGAGGATCGCAGGCTCAAGGCCAGCCTCAACAACTTAATGAGGTCCTCTGCAACTTAGCAAGACCCTGTTTCAAAATAAAGAATATAAAATAGGGCTGGGAGTGTAGCTCAGAAGTAGAATGCTCCAGGGTTCAATCCCCAGTACTGAAAAAAAAAAAAAAAAAAGCAAGACCCTTTCAAAATAAAGAATAAAAAATACAGCTGGGGGTGTAGTTCGGAGGTAGAATGTCCCTAAGTTCAATTCCCAGTACAACAAAATGAGAAAGAAAGAAAGATAGATAGATAGATAGGGCTGGGGAAGCCAGGTGTGATGGCCTACACTTGTAATCCCAGGACTTGGGAGGCTGAGACAGGAGGATTGCAGGTTCGAGGCCAGTCTCAGCAACTTAGTGAAGCCCTCTGCAACTTAGGGAAACCCTGTTTCAAAATAAAGAATAAAAAATAGGGCTGGGGGTGTAGCTTGGAGGTAGAAATCCCCTGGGTTCAATCCGAAAGAAAGAAAGAAAAAGAAAGAAAGAAAGAAAAGAAAAGAAAGAGAAAAAAAGAAGAGGAAGGGAGGGAGGGAGAGAGAGAGATAGATTCTAGTTCCACTTTCTCTTTATTTTAATTGTGTAAATGGAGACTACTGAAGCAGACAGCCCACTCTGTACATCTAGTTAATGGAGTTGAGAGCAAGGAAAACCCAGAGGAAGTGTGACACAAAATCTTTCCCTCGAGGACCTCTGTGTTGCTGAAGCATGCTGACCTCGGGTGGAGGTGAGGAGGAACCTTGTTCTCAGCTTCACAGATGAACATCACTCGAGGGACTGAGCCCGCTTTCCTCCAGCATGAGACTGTCCTCACGTAGCTCAGAGCAGACCAGCACGGAAGCAGGGGGCTTCCAGGGATGGCAGGTCACCTGGCCAAGCTAGGGCTTTGGGAGATCCTCTCTCTCTCTCTTTCTCTCTCTCTGCATCATGATATTTTCATGGAGGATTAATTCCCCAGGGATCAGCTTGTCCTAAACCTTGATAATCCAGATTTGTGATTTAATTCTGTTCCCCTGAGTACCTTACACCAAGAGGCGGATGTGGGAGGTGAGGGGTGGGAGGTAAAAATAAATGGTGCTTCCAGGAAATCAGAAGAACTCACCTTGATCCTCCTTCATAACCCCTTTCCAAGCCCAGCATCAGCAAGACTACTGTTTCTAGCCTGTGACTTGGGTGCCTCTCTCTTACCCAAAGAGCAAAACTTGGGGCACTCTGAAGTCCTAATAGGTGGGGAGGGAGGGAAGAGCAGACTTTGGGTGGAACTTTTTGACCATCTAACAGGAGAAAAGATTATTTTAGCCCAAGGGAAAGCTGGGGAGGAGACTAACAGGTCACAGGGACTTAGGACTACGTAAAAGAAAAAGATGTCATTGACCTCTGGAATTTTAGGAAAGGCAACTAGACCTTAGTACAACTCACAATTGCACAGGCAGACTCTTCCTTCTGAACCTAGTTCTACTGATGTCCCACAACCCCCTTGGGCAAAGCTACCACTTTCAGTCTAACTTCAATCTACACAGCTGCGAGGCCATTCACTCCCGCCCTCCAACTTCCACCCTGCAAGGAGTCAAGGGGATTCCATCCTCATCGAGCATTCCGTCCACGTTGGCCAAGTGGAGAACATCTGGAACTATGGGGACATCTTCAGCGAGACATCATCTTCACAAATTCTGCAAGGACAAGCCCAGGGGAGGCGCCTCTTTGTAAAAACAGCCAGCATCAATTTTTTACCCCTTTCTATGTCCAGGTAATAATATTGATCTTTGGAAAATAGCCTGATCCCTCTAACACTTCTATTTCTTCATCTATAAGATGGAAATCAGAGGCTGGGTGTGGTGGCACACATCTGTCATGCCAGTACCTGGGAGGCTGAGACAGGAGTATCGAAGGATCAAGGCCAGCTTTGGCAACTTAGCAAGACCCTCGGCAACTTAGCAAGACGGTTTCAAAATAAAAATAAAATAGAGCTAGGGGTGTAGCTCAGAGGTAGAATGTCCCTGGGTTCAATCCCCAGTACCAAAAACAAACAAAAGGGGGGGGGGGCACTGGAGGGGAGAGAATCCTAGGGTCACTTTTTTCCTTATGTGGTTTTTAATTTTTAAGATGGTTAAATGACACAGTGCTCATATGACAAATTAAGCATTCCATAAGTAGTAATGATATTTCATATCTTTTCAACCATCTTGGAGGGGCGCCGTGTGACTGACAGGTAAATGGACCAGTGAAGGGAACCAACCTGCCAAGATTCCAGTGTCAGATGGATTTGCTGGCCCACCATGCACGGTGGTCACCCTGTCCCTCCCTTGTCTGTGGTTGGTCCAAAGATCTGTCTCCCACCTCCAAGTTTTCCCAATAATTTTTTTTTTTGGTACTGCAATTGAACCCAGAGGCATCCTACTTCTGGCTATACCCCAACCCTTGTTATTTTTCATTTTGAAACAGGATCTTGCTAAGTTGCTGAGGCTGGCCTCAAACCTGAGATCCTCCTGTCTCAGCCTCCCAAGTACTGGGATGACAGGCGTGCGTCCGTAGGCCTGGCACCTTTTCCCAATTTTTACTGATGTGCACTGTGCACCTGAGCCTCCTTACATCCAGCTGGGAACCAACAAAAATCTACTAGATTTCCATCTGGAGACTTGTAGAGCAGAAGCCACAAAGAGAAGATCCCTCCACGGCCCTCAGGATGGAGCCACACTCAGCCTCCCAGGCAGGCGCAGATGGCCTCCCTACAGAGGACCAGAAACCCCGAGAAAGGTTCCACGACTGAGGCTCCTGCTCCCGGCTAAGGGGAAAGGGGGCTTCTTAGTAAGGCTGATCAGAGCTGGGCGTGGTGGCGCACACTTGTAATCCCAGTACTTGGGAGGCTGAGACAGGAGGATCCGGGTTCTCGGCCAGCCTCAGCTACTTAGTGAGGCACTCCGCAACTTAGGGAGTCCCTGCTTCAAAATAAAGAATAAAAAATTGGACTGGGGGCATAGCCCAGAGGTAGAATGCCCCTGGGTTCAATCGCAAGTACCGAAAAAAAAAAAAAAACAAAACAGTAAGGCTAATCAGCCACATCCCTGAGACACGCATAAAGCAGAGTGTTGTGAACCGACAGAGCATCAGTTGCAGAGGAAAGCAAGTAGGAGAATGCAGAGCAGGCATCACATCTGCAGCAGAGCATAACAATTCAGAGCAAGGATGTAGGAGACGCTGCTGGGGGCGGGGGGCGGGACGGGGTGGATGGGATGGAATGAGGAGTGAACTTGAATAGTAGACTGAGAATTTTAGATTTTGCTTATTGGCAGTTGTTAGATACTAAGCTCTCCAGGGGCATCCTACCTCCAAGCTACACCCCAAGCCCTGTTCAGTTTTTATTTTGGAACAGGATCTAAGTTACTGAGGGCCTCGCTGTGTTGCTGAGGCTGGCCTCAAGCCTGCAATTCTCCTGTGTCTGCCTCCCAAGCACTGGGATTACAGGTGTGCCCCACACACCCAGTTGACACTGGGCTCTTTGGGATGACATGGTCAGAGAGAGGTGGAATGAATGGTTTAGAAACCCACCACCCACCTCCAAGCTCACACTTAGAGCAGGAAGGAGGGATAACTCGGGAACCACACGGGGGGTTGGAAGCAGATTCCTGCAGTGGCCGCCGCCCACCACCCACCACCCACCCGTGTCACCTTCAAAGTCAACAGTGCCGTCGCCGTTGATGTCAGCCTCCTGGACAACCTCAGCGATCTCCCGGGGGGTGAGTTTCTCTCCCAGAAGCCTCTGCATGGCCTGCTGGAGCTCCCCCAGGGTGATCTCTCCATCCCCGTTGGCATCAAACTGCACAGAAGCCGAGGGACTGGATTAGCAACATCACAGATGACAGCAACGGTGACACAAGAGCCAAGCGAAGAGTTTGGGGCATACTGTCCACTAGAACCTCAACTCCTCAAAGACCAGGCTTCTCCTAACACCTAAGTGTACTTTTATTTTTATTTTTGTGGTCCTGGGGATTGGAAGCATTCTACCTCCGAGCTATACTCCCAGCCCTTTTCATTTTTTTAAATTTTGAAACAGGGACTCGCTAAATTGCTGAGGTTGGCCTTGAACCTGTGAGCCTCCTGTCTCAGCCTCCCCAGTACTGGGATTACAGGTGTGCACCACCGTACTGGGCTGTATCTTTATTTTTTAAATCAGCTTTACTTCTAAATTGTCATTGGTGCATTGTAATTGTGCATGACAGTGGGTTCATAGCGATACATTCATATATGCACATGACATTATTTGATCTGCTCCTACCCCATAACCCTCTCCCCTTTTGCCTCTCCTCTTCCCCCCACCCCAGTTCCCTTCCACTACTCTCCTGCTCCTTCTCCTAAATTTCATTAGGTCCCTTTTCTTTCCTCTTTCTTTTTTTCTCCCCAGCTTAAACAATTTTATTGAAGTATAACTGATACACAAAAAAGCCGCATAGAGCCAAATGTGGAGGTGTACACCTGTCATCCAGTACTTGGGAGGCTGAGAAGGGAGGATCTCAGGTCGGAGGACAGTCTCAGGCTTATAGTGAGACCTTCCATCCCTCACTTGGCCCTTCTCGTCAGTTCCACCAATAGGTCGGCTCCATCTCTTTTCTGAGAGTTTTCTTTGCCTTTCCCCCTTTACTCGGTCAACTCAACCTAGCAAGACCCTGTTTCCCAATAAAAAATAAAAAGGGCTGGGGGTGTAGCTCAGAGGTAGAATGCCCGTGGGTTCAATCCCCAGTACCTCCCAGAAAAAAAGAAGTCTAGTCCATTCTGTCTCCAGAGCACATCGAAGACCAGCTATCCTTCTCCAGCTCTGCTGATGCTAGCCTGGCTCCAGCCACCATCATCTCTTGCCTGGGAGGCTGAGGCAGCTCCTAACGTGTCTTCCGACTCCAGACATGGTCCTAAAAGGGTCTATTCTCGGCACATCAGGGCTTCATGTTCATATCCACTGAAAGCATACATCAGGTCTTGCTTACTTCCCTGCAGTAGCTTCCTATCCCACTCAGAACAAAAGCCTGACACCAGTCCACGACGCACATGGCTTGACCCTGCTTCTGTAACTCTGAGGCCTTCTCCTTTTCTGCTTGGAGTAACATGAGCTGGAGAGACCCCAGAATGAAATAGAGAAGCATCTAGCCAATTCAGAAATTATTAATGAACTGCATTACATTTATATTCTTTCTATGTAAAGAATGTATTAAGTACTTAGTATGCACTTAGCTTGATTGGTTACCATATCTAGAATACTAGGTACTGATGGTGTACTTAGCATGTTTGGTTCACATACTTAGCAGACCAAGTGCTTAGCATGCTTAGCTAACATACTTAGCAGAATAAGTATTTAATGTGTATTTAGCATGCTTAGTTAACACACTTAGACTAAGTACTTAATATGTACTTAGCATGCCTAGTTATACTTAGCATACTAAGTAATGAGTGTGTATTTAGCTTGCTTTGTTAACATACTTAGCATAGATATTTAGTTAAGTACACACACATACCTATACTAAGTATACTAAGTCTTAACCCACTGCATATTTTACACTTCTAGTAGCTGTCAACTCAGACACTAAGCCTTTATCACAAATATTTGATCTGTAATAAAGTTTCAGCATGACATTTATAGTTTAAAAAGGCAGATTATCACACCCGAGTTGTTTCCAGTGCCAGTTTTCCAATAATTACATCGAACATTCATTTTTGAGTTTAAATGAATCATATTTTGATACTTGGGCTGACAGTCAATTGGAAATGAATGGGAATTAAATAAAAAACCTAACTGAAATCCACTGATATTAAGCAATTAAAAATTCAGTTCCTCAGTCACACCAGCCACATCTCAAGGGCTCAGATGACAGGCAGCTATTGTTCTGGACAGAGCACTTCTGTGGTTGCAAA